>PVKM010013591.1:0-30077 GCA_004027735.1 Carollia perspicillata
ACAGATATTATTACATTTCATATTGTTTTGCATTTCTCTTAATTCCTCTTCATTCTTTATGAGCCTATTTTCCTTTTATTGCTCTTTCTGAGTTATTTTTCTACTTTGTCTTCCAACTAACTGATCCCATCTTCTGCTTCATTGATCCCACTTTTGATTCCTTCCACTGTGTTCTTCAGTTCAGAAATTGTATTCTTCATTTTCTCTTGGCCTGTGTTGATAGTTTCTATTTCCTTTTTCATGTTGATATAATTTACAGTGAGTTCATTGTAGTTCCCCTGTAGTTTCTGGTAGCTCATTGTGAGATCATTGGATTTCCTGATAACCAGTGCTTTGAATTCAATATCTGATAGCTGACTTACATCCATTTAATTTAGCATTCTTTCTGAGGCTTCCTCCTTTCCTTTCATTTGTGGATTGTTTCTTTGTCTTCCCATTGTTTGTGAGACTCTTCTTGTTAGCTTCAGCTTCTTAAACTGATTTGTTCTGGCTCCCTTGGTTTATGGTATGAACTTCTGTGGTGGAATACCTGTGAGATTCAGTGGTGTAGTCTCCTTGATCTTCCAAGCTCACTGGTCTTGGGCTGCCCTTTAAGTTGACTCTGTGTTTCTCTTTGGGTTTTAATTGCTATTGTATCTTTCTTTTGTGGATCCTTCCCACCAGCTGGTTAATGGATAGTCACTCTGTCCACCACTTCTTGTACTTTGCTGTGCTGGTGAGGGCAGGTTGTGTTGAAGCTAGTTCTTCCATGTTGTATGAGGTTTTGAGGATTCTCTTTTGCTCTTGTTCAGTTGTTTGTACTGGGTAGTTTCTCCACTATTTAGCTGTATTTTTAGATAAGTCCTGGATTGAGGTTTGTGTGGCTTCCACTCCCTCCTTCACCTTCTTCTGTTGTTATCTGTTGATGGTTCCTTTGTTGTTGGGTTTCCTCTTCCAGTGGGTATTCTGGTGTTCACTGCTTCCACCTACTCTTTTTGTGATCAGTTGGAGATGGAGGAAAAATGGTTTAAGACAGCAGAAGAGTATTCTATGATATTTACAGTAGCAGCTGCTAGAGAAGAGATTGGAGATCCTTTGGCTATGTATAGTGTTAACCATGACCTTCAACCCAAGTAGCCACTTTGAAGAAAATATAGAAAGAAGATAAGATTCCTGTTGGGGAAGGAAGGATTGTGAGTTGGATCTAGAAAGTAGTGAGGTTGTGGGAGGTCAGTATCTGGAGTAAGGTGAGATTAAAGGATAGTAAATGGGTGTAGTGTGTGAGAGAATAGAGTTAACCACTATAATAATAGAGTTCAGGAGACTGTGACATGGGCTAAGATCTGGGAAGGGTGTTGTGAAGTATTTACAATTGTATGGAACAGCTAGTATTTACAATAGTATTAGAGCAACACTCATATGACAGAATCTATGTGATCTGGATAACATGAATAGGGAGTATAGCACTTTGAGTAGTGTGCTAAAGGAACACAAGTGACGTGAAGGACAGTAAATTAGCAATACACTGTGGAAGAGAGAACAGGGGAAACCTGTCAAATGATACAATATAACCAGCCAAGCAAAGAAGACTATACATAAAGAAGAGGAATACAAAAATACTATTAAAATAAAAGATGTAAGAATAATGAAAAAATACAAATATGCAATAATAACTTGTAGATTCTCTGCAATAGCAAAGTGAAATTTGTCTCACTGTGTCAACTGTTGGGATGCCCCCTCTTTGGGTCCACCTCTGGTCCTTTCACAGTTCCAAGTCTTTTGTCTCACTTGTGGGTATTAAAAAAAAAAGGCAGGAAAAGGGAGGAAGAAGAGATAAAATTAGAAAAAAAGGAAGAAGGAATAAAACAAGAAAGAAGAAAAGAGAAGAAAAAGGTATTGAAAGAAAAAACAATAATAAAAATAAAAAATAAAAGATTACTTTAAAAAAACCCACCACACCTCCTGTTGGTTTCAAACTGGCCAAACCTGTTTTTCTGGTCTTGCTGTCTGCAGCAGGCTGAAGGGTGATTTGTGTGGTATTTCTCCCTTCCCGATGTTTACTCAGCCAGTCTTGCGAGCACTCTCTGGAGACCTAGTCTGGCACCTCTCCCCTGAGTCTTCTGTGGGGGATCAGGTCTTCTTCAGAGAGCTCTTTCCTTGGAGGTTATCACTGTAGGCTGGGGTACAGGTGCATCTGCTTGGCTAGGCTGCCTCGGTCCCATGGGTTTGGGCAGGAACCATTCCCATTGCTATGGAAGAATGCAGGGCCTTCCATGTAACCTCAGGGTCTCTGCCTGGCTGGGTGTGGAGTAGGTTAATTGGCTGTCACAGAAGAATCCCCCAAATAGTTTTACTTTTTGAGAAATTCCTCCTACTCAAGCCTGCTGCTCAGTACAGCCCAATTCTCCAGCCAGACTGGTAATGATCGGGGTCAGTGCTCATCACTGTGGGACTCTCAACTCTCCCAGGCTGGTGACCACAGACTCCTTGGGTGATCACGGCCCCTGTGTGTTTGCCTCTTTGTCCTTATTCCCCTCTCTGCAACTTCAAGCAACCAGGTCTCTTCTGGTGCTGCTCAAACCATGCTTGGCCAGGGAAGGAGGGAGCAGTTGACCCAGCTCTCTCCCAAGGACTCTGTGGCAGGCCTGCTGTTCCCAAGGAGTCTGTTGTAGACCCAGGGACAGCGCCGGGCTCTGGACCTGGAGCTACAGCCACCCTGGTCCCCACACTGATCCCTGGGAACTTATTGTCCTGATGCACTCTCCTTACTGTCTGGTTTTTCAGTGTCCACAACAATTTTTGAACTCTTGTTTTCATATATGCTGGGGTACTGTTGGCTGTTTGCTCTGTTCCTCTGTAGATCAGCCAGGTTTTTCTCCTGTGAGTAGGGGGAAGTGGAATCTGCTCCCTCCTACTCCGTTGCCATCTTCCCCATCAGCCAACAAAGACTTGTTAAATGAGTTAATACATGAGTAAATAATATACAAAATTGAAATTTAAAAATTGGGAATATATAACTCCCAATGATAAGAACTGCTTGCATTGACTAATGACATTTTAATTCTAACAAGTTAAAAATTGTGTTAGTGTTGGTAACAAAATGTCCATATGACAATAATATAATTAATTTCTATTAGTTTGCTTTTATTTTTCTGACCATGGTTGCTTTTGCCTTATATTGATACCAAGACCTCACTATGATGTATTCACCAATTGATATTAATTTGAGTTAATAAAGGCTTAAGAAATAATTTGAAAGTATTTTCCATGAGTACAAAATTAAGTAAATTGAATAAAATGATCCTCTATTAGGTTTTAATCTGCAAAACATCATTCCCTTTTAAGAACAAGCTTCCTTCATTTGTTGTACTATAAAACAAATGTTCCCAGTGACTCCAACATAGATGTGGGCATGAGATCAATGTCACTCAATCTAAACTTTCCCATGGGTGAATTGCTGATCATGGTATGGGCACATGATTCAAGCAAAGCTAATTAAAATTTGACTGGAGTGATTTCTATGAATATTTAGAGTTAGGTCTTCCTTGTTCTGAGATTAGGACTACTTAATTTTGGACTTTGGTTGTCATCTTTCAGTGAAATAGAGATAGTTTGCTGGAAAATAGAGCAAGAGTAAAGAGCACCAGCATAGACAAGGAAACAAAATCATTCAGATTTTGATGTTCTTTAGGAATTAACATCTATTTAATGAAATAAACAATTTTTTATTCAATCTAAATTGTTTGCATTTTAGACAGAGTTTATAGAGATAAACTTTTCTTTGACCCACTCTTTTAATGGGATGTGAATATAGACATGTAATATAGTATTGTCAAAAAATAGATTTATGGGTATGCCTTCCTTAAACAAATGTTAAGGCTGAAAAAGTCTAGAATATTATAAAGATTTTTTGTAGGATTTTGTAGATTTGAATATGTGGAAACCATTATGTATAGTTATATGTTCATATTAAGGTGTATATTACAAAATTGATGTATACCAAGGAGAACAATGCAATAAATAAGGGATTCAGAAACCAAGTTGCATTGACATAGAGTATTCCGTTTAGAAAAGAAAAGACTGAAAAAACATACTACCAGTTTTGAAATATTTAAAGTCTCTCAACAAGACAGTGTAGACATGTTCCTTTTTTTACTTTAAAGAAAAAATATAAAAGATTGAGATACATTATTGGATGGTAAATTCTTAAATCAATATTAAGAATCACATTTAAAAATACATCACAATGAAAAGTCATTTGGTAAGTAGCTCTGATACTGGATCTGTAAGCCAAATTTAGTTAATTTTTATCAGGAATGCTGTAAAGAAGATATTAAAGATAAGAGAATGAAGTACACGGTTTCTTCATCTATGAACCACTGCTTGCAATACTCAGTGAAACACTAGCCTAGAAGTGATATATAAAACATTCTTTAGAAAGAAATGATACCATTTTTCTTTATCTTTCTTACTTCCTCTCCTTGAACATATTTTTATTTTTCTTCAATTATCCTCTATCTCAACATTGCATTGTAGAGTGTCTGAAATAAAAAAATAACATTTTTTCTTTTTGCTCAACAAGATAGCTTAAAGTGCTGAGAAATTATTTGTGAGCAAATTTCAAAGGGTCTAGATCATTTATTGGTATTTTCATCTAAAAAATGTACAGATTCATGATCACTAAGCTAATAGAAAACACCTATAAATGGTATGGTAGACTTTGAAGTTAATAAAATTAAAATGATGATGATAAAGGCACATAAATTTACTGAAAGATGGAAAAAACCCTCATCAATGAAGATGACTAAGCTTTGATATTCATTAGTGAGAGAGAGAGAGAGAGAGCTCTAGATTTAGGAAGTGGATGCACCAGAGAAAACTAATCTCCCTCTCTTAGAAAACGTACTTTGTCATTTGTTTTCATAGCAATAGAATGCAAGTAGATAGCATCAAATATTTGTTATTTAGTTGTTAATGAGTAAACAGGACTACTCAGTATCACCTGGCTTCTCTAAAAAATCCCATTAAAAATATCATTGAATTGCTCTGGCTCACATGGATCAGAGGATTGAATGCCAGCATGTAGCAAAGGGGAGCAAAAGGTTGCGGGTTTGATTCCCAGTCAGGGTATATGCCTGGGTTGTAGGCCAAGTTCCCAGTAAGGGGTGTGCAAGAGGCAACCACACATTGATGTTTCTCTCCTTGTCTCTCTTTCTCCCTCTCTGTCTAAAAATAAATAAATAAGTTCTTTTAAAAAAATCATTGAATTTTAAATCTGAAAGTGACCTTGGATGGAAAAATCTGTCCAAATCTCAAGTTTGACTGATAATATGAAAAATGAGACAGAAAAAAATGGTAGCAACATTGGGGAGATACACCATAACCCTGCCTGACTGAAAGATGAAGAAAAGAAAATACCAAAGAGCTATAACTTTATTTATTCTGTAAAAGTATTAACATAAAATATTTTCACAAAATGGAGAACATTTTAAAAGAAAAAAGTCAAAGTACATTCTATCTAACACAATACAACTTTGATATCAGGTTATTATGCCATTCCTACTATGGATGCTATGGAGTCTCTACTCATGAATTAAATCTCTGCTTATGAATTGTTAGGATATAAGAGCTGGAAGATGAAGGAGGGATCCTATATAGAGTAACCAGCATATTTTGTGACACATCACATCTGATAATGTCCATCTGGCAAATATGAAATGAGAACCCAGGAAAATGGAGTTATTTAATTAACTTTCTTATCACAATAACACAATATCTTAGTAGGTTTCAATAAATGTTAATTCCCTTTGTGTATTCCAAGTATTCTGAGCACAACTTGAGGTCCTCACTTAAGAATTCCCTTATTGAATAGAGAAGAATAGGATGTGACATGTATTATTAAAATTAAGATGATTAACTAAGAAAAGCAAGAGATAAATTTTGTTCATGTGGTGATATTTTATTTTGATATAAAATTAAGCTTATATCAGGGTTCAGCAAAGTTTTCCCATAAATGGTCAAATAAGTATTTTAGGCCCTCCAGGTCATGTGTTTTCTGTGACAAATTGTTAACTTGACCATGGTAGCATGAGAGTAGTCATAGACAATACATAAATGCATGACTGTGTTGCAATAAAACTTTATTTATGAGAACAGTTGATGGATAGGATTTGACACAGGTCCATAGTTTGCTGATCCTTGCTTTATATCACACTATTTAATACTATACCAAAAAATAGTTGCACAGTCAGAAATTCTTCTTCAATGTCCTAGGGATGGAAATAATTCATTCTTCGGTTTTGGGCTAGTATTGATGTTTTGCAAATCTATAGTAGAATCAATTGCCCTGAAATCCATGGCTTTTGATTGCAACAGGGAGGATTGTATTATAGAGAACATTTTACAATTATAAGCTGACTTTAAATATCAAGAGGCAAAGATTAAGAAGACTAAAGATACAGAGATTATCCCATAAAACATGTAACGGGGACTAATGCATTGTGACTTGATTTTTTTTTTCATTCAACAAAGTGTGTTAAACCTTAGACACTAAAGTGAGAGAAAAATCAGAAGCTGTGTGACAGATAAGGGATTTAAGTGTTGGCTGGTGTCTGAGGAGGTGTAGCGCCCCAGTCTCCTTTCTCAGGGCCACTTTCTTAAGTGTGTGTGGGGGAATAATCAAAACCTTTTATAATTTGGGAACTTTTAGAGCAGAAAGTTAGATTGTTTAGCCTCCTAAAATGTAACCTAGGAGATAGAAAGCTTTAGAAAACTATTCTATCCTACCTGACTCCTGAAACCTAAAGCATTCATGGTTGTGAGTGGGGGCAGACAAATGCCTCCTCCTAGCGCTATCCAGAGCTCCTGGCACATCACTGTGGTAAGCAGCACAGCCAAAGTTTCAACATTTCCTGAGTACCTGCTACCCCCAACAAATAATGTAGAAGTGACTGAGTGATATGGCCAGTCAGATGAGGCACCAAGGTTGAGAAGAGGAAGAATGAACGTGCCAGTTGCACACATGGAGGCCATTGTGGAACCAAGGACACCTATCAGATAATAACACTCAATGAAGAGAGAGATCTTCCACTTACAAAATCACCCCCTGAGCTTACAATGCCATAATGATACTTATATTTCCACCGGGATGGAACTCAGTTATGAGAAAAGAGAGAAGAGAAAGGAGAAAGGTGAGAAATCCAGATTCAATAAAGTAGTTATCAAATGAGGCTTTTAAACTGGTAGTAATTGAGTTACTTAAAATGGCAAGCTTAGTATTGCAGCTGATGAGTGCATGCTGGGTTGCTTAAACTAGGCTGTGTTGAGAAATGTAAAGAAATAAGAAGTGATATCTTTCTTCCCTTCCATGCATGCAACTGTTTAAATATGACTCATCCAATTTGCATCATGTCAGTCCTATAGAACATAGACATAGCCCAAACTTCACCATCTTATAAATACAACAAAAATCAGAATTTTATATGAAAATGGTAATAATTGTCATCCAGAAAGAATAAAAGTAGCTGTACTTGAACTCTACTTAGGGTCAGCTTTAATTGAAGCTATAATGGGCATTGTAATTTTAAGAATATGGGAAGATCTTCTTTGGATATATCTAGGAGGCAATACCTTATCAAGTGGATTGGAACAAAAGATTTTATCTGCCACGATAAAGATTTGAGTTTTATGAGTACTAAAATTTGTGGAATATATAAATGCCTATAAGTGCTATTATTTATAATCTCATATGTAAAAACACAGTGATATTCAGAAAAGAATATTTAAGATCCTATTTCCATGGATAAGGTTTCTGAGGCTCAAAAAGTTGAAGTAACTTTAGTATTCAGAATCATGCAAATAGTATTTGGCATTATTATATCATTAAGTTTCATGTTCATTCTCTATGAACTAATGAGCAAACTTAAAAGAATCTCAAAATTTGTTGAAATCATAGGCATTGTAATATTGGGTAATTTTAGTAGACATGTTACCTAAACTAATCAGATTCCTAAGATCACCTTAATTTATGACCTTTCTATCATAGTTATTCCATTTAGTTAGTTTTAATTTGTTTGCTTTAATTTTATAAGCTAACCCAGATCCTGTCAATAGAATTCTCTTTAGGCAACTGAAATTAGATTGCATTGTTACTGAAAGAGTCTTAAATCATACGTATTTTATGTGATGCCCTACTAGTTATGAATATCAGAATTGAAACTGATTGTTTTCTAACATCCATTAATCTGTATTCAACTAAATGTTGTTTTAAAATGTACTTGTGAATGTACTATTTACAGTCATTTTTCAAGCATTTTGAAACTCCAACATTCCAGTGCCCAGCCTAGTAGCAAGAGAAAAACTTCACTGTCAATCATTACCTTTTACTCCTGCTCCATTAATAGGCTATCATTCATATAGAATTGCATGTCTATAAAATGTCACAAGAAGCCCACAGCTAACATCATAATCAATGCTGAGAAGATGAAATTTCTTCCTTTGAATAAGACAAGTTGCATACTCAACGCTTACTCAACATAGTACTGGAGGTCTTAAACAGAGCCATTAGGCAAGACAAAGAAATAAAAAAACATCCAATCAGGAAAGTGAGAAGTAAAGTCATCTCTATTTCCAGGCGACATGATATTATATAGAGAAAACCCTAAAGGCTTCACCAAAAAATCTTTAGAAGTAGTAAACAAATTCAGTAAATTTATGAGATACAAAGTCAATATACAAAAGTCAGTTGTGTTTTTATACAAAAGCAATGAACTATCAGAAAAAGAAATTTTTTGAAAATCCATGTAGGAAAAAAGGATTTTCCAAAGGTTTGGGAGGGCAGTGTCGAAAATAGGGAGATATAGATAAAAGGGTTAAAACTTTCATTACAAGATGAGTAAGGCCTGAAGATCTAAAATACAACATGGTAACTAGAGTTGACAACACTGTATTGTATAGTTAAAATCTGCAGAGAGAGCACTTAAGTATTCTAACCAAAATAAATATGCACATACATAAGTATATACAGACATACGGTAAATATGTGATGTATTGGATGTCATGTATTTGGATGCTATTAACATAATTGGTGTTAATTAATTCAGTAGGTGAAATCCATTCATAATGTATATACATATCAAATCATCGCAATGTATACTTTAAATATCCTACTGACTATTTGACACCTACACTTTATTAAAGCTGAAAAAATTTCACAAGAAGAGCAACCATATTGGCACAGTTTTTTGTTCACACACCATGTCAGGGTCTGAGGACATAAGGGTGAACACGAGTGACATGCTGTCAGTCTGTATGGAGCTTAAATTCCAGTGGAAGACAGAGGAAGCAGTTACAATTTAAGAAAAAAGAAATGCCTGAAAGAAATAAGTATTATGTAGATAATTAAATCAGCTGATGTCAGACTGTTTGGGACTGGTGATCAGAGATGGATGGCCTTTCAGAAAAATGACATTTAAATGAAGGCACGGGGTCTTGAAAGCACCAGCAATGAAGAAATCAGGAGGGAAAACATTCCAGGCACAGGCAACAGTAGATGCAAAGACTATAAGGTCAAAAGAGAAAGCTGAGCTATTGACTATATAGAAAGTATAGCATAAATAAAGTGATTGGGAAGGAGAGTGCTATTGGATAAGGCTGGGAAGAAAAGGCAAAATATGTGTTTATAAGACTCTGTAAGCAGGATAGAGACAGGTTTTATTTTAAGTACAGAGTGAAGTCAGTGACAGACTTTAATCAGGTGGTGAATATATCTGATGTATATTTTTAGAAGATGACTCCAGCCATTATGATTTTTGGTATCCAGTGTTGAAACAGGAAACCAGTTGGAATCCAGTGTTGAAACAGGAAACCAGTAACAAATGATGCAGAAAAATGGGTGGATTCACTATATATTTTCAATTTAATTTAATTTAAATTTAATTTAATTTTATATTTTTCCATCACAGTTTATCTTCCCTATATCTTCTTCCACCTTCTCCCACTCCCTCAACCCCCCATAATTACCACACTGTTGTTGGTGGTTTTACTTGAAAGCATGTCCTGATTAAACAGTTTCGATGGGGGAAATGAAGAATAGCCAACAAAATCCTTTGATTTTTGACTTGAGAGAGTGGGAGTGGTGATGAATGATGTGCTTGATGAGATAAGGAAAATTGTCAACTAGACTAGATGAAGCAGCAGAAATCAAATGTTGTGCTCTATATTTGTTAATTTTAAGATAGCATGTTATATATAATACATATTTATTAAATAAATGAGTGAATGATATGTTAGGCAAAACTTTTGGCTTCTAACATCATCTAGTTTAATTTTGTTACTGCTTATAAAGATTAAATATGTCCTCAAACATTAGAGAGCAATTTATATATAAGACCATAAATATTTTAAAAAATCATATAAAGGAAAATAACATAGCAGGGAAAGATGGGATATGAGGAGCTCCTCTAATTAAATCTTTGCTCATTTTTACAGATGATGATATAAGGCTCATTGGAGATAAATGATTTGCCTATGTAAGGACAATTGGTGACTAAAAAAGTCAGAGCACATAAGGCCTCTTAACAATTAAACTAGTGCTATCTTTTTTTCCTGGACACTGTCCCATTTCTCCCAGGTCTTTCCCCTACTGTACTGGAAGACAAAAACCCCAGAGAACTGAGTGAGCATATAAAGCATCACTACAGGCTCATTATTCATGTTATGAAAAAACCTTGTGTGACAAAAACTGACAAGAGAAAAGTTTCAATTAAACATTGAGGTTTCAACAATCCTTGTAATGAATACTGCCACTTATATGCTTTCAAGAATAACTATGAAAATGTTTATTGTGTAGCTGCTCATATAACTAAAGCATTAATACGCTGTGAAAAGAAAATAAATATAGTACCCTCATGTTTATGTTTTAGGACATACTCATGCTGTATTTTAAAATCGCCATTGTTTTTTGTTCTAGATCTTTATTTACTATTAAATTTATGGTTTTTACTTCTTACTACATTAAAAATTTTCAAATTTTATTTTTAATAGTTTTTAAAATGATTGGGGTGACATTGCTAATAAAATTATATAGGTTTCAGGTGTAGAATTCTAGTGTACATCATCTGTATATTGTATTGTGTGTTTACCATCCCGAGTCAAGTCTCAAGTTGACTAATTTTCTACTGACACTAAAAAATATTCCCTTCAAAGTTATATTAAATATTTAAAACTTTTTATATTTTGTATAGAATGTTACACTTGAACCTGGTACATACACTCCAATCAAAAAGAAGCTTCAATTTCATAGGTGATTGGTTGGTAAACATTTAATACCAACTTCTACCTAATCTAACATCTTAATATCTCCATCTCTCTCTCTCTCTCTCTCTCTCTCTCTCTCTCATTCCCCTTTCTTTCTTTTGTACTTGGCCCCATTTTGTTTTGCCTTAATACAGTGTAAACAATTCTATTTTTGGCAGTAATATTCAGGATATTTAATAGCATTAAAATTATCATCATGGTTTTTCCTGATTTCTTGTGTAACTGAAAATAATAATAAAAATGATATTCAGCTTATATGAAATTTTTGTCAAAGCACCAAGACTTAATTTTTTGGTCATTTTTTCATGTTTGTTGATAAACTTGGCAATACCACCCATATTATTTATACTCTTACACTCCTACTGTTACCTCAGTGACAACACATTTTGCATTAACAAGATAAATGTATACAGTATTTAAGACAAACTGGTTTTAAGTTCTGTGTATGCCCATCTTAGTAAGTTGTGTTATTTTAAAGAATTTGTTAATTCTTCTTAAATAACAGATTTATTGACATACATTACTTCCTAATGTTTTTTAATATTACTTTAAAATCTGTGGGATCTGTCATGAGACCACAGATTTTCATTTTTGATGTGCAAATAATCCATATTGGAAGCATATAAATCTGTATAAACTCAGAGAATTTTAAACTCTGGTTTTTTTTTTCCTTTAATTTTTATTAAATTTATTGAGGTGCCATTGGTCAATAGGATCATAGAGGTTTCCAGTGTACTTTTCTACTATACCAGACCTGTGTCTTGCATTGTGTTCCCACCACCTACAGTCAAACCATCTTCCATCACCATATGTTAGACATCCCCTCACCCCTACCCCCACTTCCCTCTGGCAGTCACCACATTGCTCTCTGTGTCCATGAGTTTTAGTTTTATATCCCAAACATGAGTAAGATCACATAGTTCTTAACTTTTTCTGACTGGCTTACTTCACTTAGCATAATAGACTCTTAGGTCCATTCGTGTTGTCACAAAAGGCAGTATTTTGTCTGTTCTTACTACAGGTGAGGAGTATTCCATTGTGTATATGTCCCCTATTTTAACTCACGGTGCTAACATCCTTCAGAGCAAAGATGGAGTCCCATCCAAAATTTAGTTCAGAAGTCAAGACTGATGATGCCAAATACACTCCAAGATGATATAAAAATCCTTAGTTCTCACATAATTTGGGGACGGCCTTTTAGAGAGAGCAGGGAAGGCTTCAGAGCAGGTCTAAAAATGGCTTAGCAGAGAAAGGACACTGGATATCAGCTTTGAGGTTTTATTGTAGCAAAGGAGTGGGCCAGGGGTGAGGGTTCTCATACAAAGGCCAGGGTCACTTGGCTTGACATTGCTGCAGGCACCAAAGGAGGGAGCGCCTGGGTTTTCTCATCTTACTCAAAGGGAAAGATGAGAAAGGGGCCAAAGGGAAAGGGGGGGTTATGGGCATTAAAAACTGTCAATAGTCATTTCCCAAATAGAGTCAGACAATTGATGCATGGTTACATCATTGTTAGTTTAGAAAAAGTAGGATAAAGAAAAATAAGTGTAATCAGAATTTTGCCTTTCTAACTTTTAATTTCCAAAGAAAATTTTACAAAAATGAGGAATAAAGTAAATAGTTTTTGCTTTGTGTTTATTTTCATTTTGGAAGAGAGTCTTTTGGAACTCATATTCCTGTTAGCTCCAGGATGAGCATTCCAATTGTGGGATTGATTTTGAATGTTGGAATTAATTGAGCTCTAGGGGAGGTGAAATTTATTCAACTAATACAAAAAAATTAGGTCATGTTACTCCTCTTTCATTATCTAGAGATTAGCTTGTTCCTATCTACATTTGTGGCCAGACTACATGCTGCTGATCCATTTTCTTCCTTTCTTTTTTTAAATGTTTGTGCTAATCTAACATGTTGAGAGTTAATTAATCACTAATGGTCGAAAGACACTTTTTGTTCCTTACTTTTGTTCTTAAAAAATATATGTATTTTTGAAAATCTCTGTTAGATTCTTGGAAAAACATCGAACAATAGAATATAGAATGATTTTAGAAAAATAATTCAGCTTATCCACTAACTCAACATAGATAAAATGTAACAGTAAAAACTAACAATTCAGTCAACAAATATTTAAAAATCAACCAATAATTGATTAACTATATGTCAGAAACTATGAAGAATACAAAAAAGAAATACTGTGTTATATTACCTCCATAACAATGCATATTCTAAATGGAAAATTGTTAAAGCAATCTATTAATAAAGATAACTTATATTAAATATAATACTGAAACATGGTAAGTTATATGAAAAGAAAACGTGTGACCACACATCTGGACTTCATTTTGCTTGTACTTTTATGGGAAGGCAAATGTTGGCTGGTTAAAGGTAAAAGTACTGCAGTGGGGCTGAGGGATGAGAGTTGAACAGAAATTTAAAGCGTTAATCACAGAGGGAGGGAAGAAGCATTCTAGAAAATGACAAAATTAACAAATGCAGAAAAGTGGAAAAATACAGGATGTCCTTTGAATTGGTTGACTACACTTCATGGTTTACCTGAAATAGTCCTGGTTTACCTATATTGTTCCAGCAAAATAATTAATAACACCCTCCTTTACAAAAAATGTTTCTAGATTTGAACAATTAATTACATGTGTATTAAGGAGTTAAATCACACACAGAAAAAAGTTAAAGAGATGGTAAGGATTGGCAAAATGTTTGTTAAAAAGCAGATCAAAGTCATATATATTTTCATACATACTTTATTAATGAAGAATTTGAGGCCACAAAGCAATTTATAGATTCAACACTGTACCTACTAAAGTACCAATGACATATTTCACACATATAGAACAAATATTTCAAAATTTTGTATGGAACTATAAATGATTCTGAATAGCCACAGAAATTTCGAGAAAGAAGAACAAAGAAGGAGGGGTCACAATATCTGATGTCAAACTATATTACAAAGCCACAATAATCAAAACAGTCTACTACTGACATATGAACAGACACATTGATTAATGGAACAGAATAGAGGGCTGAGAAATAAATCCCTGTCTCTATGGTCAATTAATATTGGATAAACAGGACAGAAACATAAAATAGAGTAAAAATAGCCTCTTCAACAAATAGTGTTGGGAAATCTGGACAACTACATGAAAAAAAGTGAAACAACCACCAACCTACACCATACACAAAAATAAACTCAAGATAGATAAAAAACTTAAATATAAGTCATGACACCATAAAAGTCTTAGAGGAGATCACAGGCAGGAAACTCTCAGATATTCCATGAATCAATATTTACTGATATGTCCCCTAGAGCAAGGGACATAAAGGAAAGAACAAACAAATGGGACTTCATCAAAATAAAAAGCTTCTGCATGGCTAAAGGAAACATCAGCAAAATGAAAATGGAACCACCCATATGGAAAAACCTATTGTCAATGATACCTCAGACAAGGGTCTGATCTCCAAAATATATGAAGAACTCACACGACTCCACTCCAGGAAGACAAACAACCTGATTAAAAAATGGGCAAAGGACCTGAAAAGGTGCTTCTCCTAGGAGGAGATACAGAAGGCCCAGAGATATATGAAAAGGTGCTCAGCATCACTAGCCATCAGAGAGATGCAAATTAAAACCACAATGAGATGCCACTTCGCACTGGTCAGAATGGCCATTACAAACAAATAAACAAACAAATGCTGATCTCTATTTCAGTATCTTTGGTTATATTTTGTTTGTTTCATTGTTTTGTTGTTTAGGTTCCTGTTAAAGGTGAGATCATGTGGTATTTGTCTTTCACCACCTGGCATATTTCGTTTACAGGCTGACTGTGTCCAGAGGGGACAGAGGAGGGAATTTCAGGGGAAAAGGGGAAGGGTTTACAGTAACAAGTATAAAAGACACATGGACAAAAACTAGTGGGGTAGATATGGGAGGGAGGGGGAAGAGTAGGGTGGGTGGGCTAGGATGGGAGTAAAAGACAAAACTGTACTTGAACAATAATTAAAATAAAAAATTTTAACCCCTCAAAAAAACAACAAGTGCTAAAAAGGTTATAGAGAAAAGGGAACCTTAGTACACTGTTTGTGGGAATGCAGACTGCTGCAGACACTGTGGAAATATTATGGAATTTCCTCAAAAACTGAAAATGGAACTGCCTTTCGACCCAGCAATTCCACTGCTGGGTTTATACCCTAAGAATCCTGAAACACCAATTCAAAAGAACCTATGCACCCTAATGTTCATAGCAGCACAATTTACAATAACCATGTGTAGGAAACAACCTAAGTGCCCATCGATAAACAAGTAGATAAAAAAATTGTGTTACATTTACATAATGGAAAATTACACAGCAGAAAGAAAGAAGGAGCTCCTACCCCTTGTGATAGCATGGATGGAACTGGAGAGCATTATGCTAAGTGAAATAAGCCAGACAGTGAAAGACAAATACCATATGATCTCACCTTTAAGTGGAACTCAATCAACAAAACAAACAAGCAAATAACATATAACCAGAGACATTGAAATAAAGAACAATCTGACAGCAGCCAGAGGGGAGGTGGGAGAGGATAAAAACAAAGAGAGAGAAAAAGAATTTGCGGCCAAATGAGGTTAAGTGACTTTTCAGAAACTTCTTAAAAAGGAAGAGTTAAAGCTGACAGGCAAAACATGGTCAACCAACTCCAAGTCCATGATCATGTGGGGAAATGACAGGTGATGATAGACGATAGATAGATGATAGACAGACAGATAGATAGATGATAGATGCCTGAATGCAAAGATAGAGAAATTTATAATGTTTACATTTTTAGATTGAAAAAAGTGATGTCTTCAAATATGGTTGTACAACCCTTAAGAAGAATGAATTGATGACATAGTGGGAAAAATAGATAACCCTGTGTTAATGAATTCATGATTAATAAATTAAATATAGGTAGGAATAGCAAAATTCCCTTGAAAACAAATGTAGCTATGAAAGCTAGAATTATTTAGAGACAGAATAATAGAATGACAGGTTTTTGCTTATTACTAAAGAAAATGTTTGAATAATCAGAAAACATAGAAAACCAGAAAACTGAATCATGAGAAAATGTAAAAATGATAGGGGATAAAATAAGTTACAGGACAATGTCCCAGATGGACCAAGGTGTTGTAGTGAAAAAATACAGGTGCAACAAACACCAGAATGATGGATATAGAAAGCCAGGTCCAAGTGAATTTGTTAGAACATGACTAACAAGGAATGACAATAGAGCTTTGTTTGGGTTACTATGAGTTGTTCCAGTCTTAAAATTTACAGAAATGATACTTTTTCTCTAAAACAAGAAAGCTGCTGTCCAAGTCTGAGCAAGGTCAAAGTCATTAAGATACTTGGAGCATAAGGTGAGAGGATCAAGAGAACGGAGCCCAGTGCTGGTATCCAGGAAGCCTGGCACCTGGAAGGAAATTAATTGGTGACCCAGCACTAATTGGAAAGCAGCACAGCCAGGATCATTAAACAGTTGATTTTTTAGAATGTGTCTATTCTTTCCAATTAACAGTACAAAATCTTTAATCTTAAGATTGTTTTCCTTCATAAAGAAATGAATGAAACAAAATCTGTGGTGCAATTTTGGAGAAAAACAGATTGGTTTACTCACTTAACCAGTTATTTAGTGTAATGTAGATACAATAAATGCATGCATTGTAAACAAGTGGCCAGCCAGTTACTAATGCCCAGGCTATTTATTTCTAAAACAAATATTTGTATTGTATTTATAACATCATTTGATTGGTTGATGCTTTTCATATCAATAATAATATCTGGCTTGGTACTTTTAATTAAAGGTAGAGTCAGCTTACCATGCTGTGCCTCAAGTTGTAATCCATGAGTGGAATTTTATTTGAAACTGCTATCCTTTGCATTGCACTACTCATGTAAAGTATGCACGTGTACTGTTTGTGTGAATACTCATGTATGTGCTCAAAACACATTGATCTGCCAGTTTGGTAATGTTTCACTTTTTATTAATTTTAAAGAGCATTTATTTCCTTTTACTGCTATGATTGCAAAGACTACATCAGAAATCCCAAATTATCATCAAAGAAGAAAATAAAAACTGATTATTTATCCAGTAATATAATCATTTAATAACAATCTTTGTTTCATTGGGGTAAATAGCTCAGTGGAAATGTCAGAAAGTTAAAAAGATCTTGGTAATTCAGATAAAATTCAGATAGAATACTTACTTTATGCCAGGCTCTGATTTAAGCAATACAAAGGTTTCTGCCATCATAGAACTCCTAGTCTAAGATGGGAGACAGGCATGTAAACAACTGAACTATAATAAAATGTGATAAATATCCCATATTATCCTAATCACTCCAATTAAATGCTACAGAATTAAAAAGGATGGATGGAGGATTCAGTCTGTGGAATAGAGCCAATGGATTTTGGCCAAAAGAAGAGTTGACATTTAAACTGGCCCTTGAAAAATCATTAGGTCTGTGCCAGGCTGTGGATAGAATATGTGGAAAGAAAAGCAAAGCATTTGCAAAGCAGGCACTGTGGTCATTTTAAGGATCAGAAAAGTAGCTCAAATTTTCTTTGTATGGACTCTGGATATTTGCCCTTGATATTTGCCAAACCCAGATACTATCAGTCCTTCAGATATGGTGTGGGAGTCAGGAACAGAATTTCAGTTCATCAGACACAAGAACACACATCTCATCTGTAGATGTCCCATTACTTTATGAATTTTCTTGTGGGATACTATGATCCTTACTTCACAGTTGGAAGGAGTGAAGGAATATTGTGACTTTTGTAATGACATCATAAAACTGAGAACCAAGCAGGGCACTCCGGCAATAGCTCTTAACTCCCAATTCAGCACTCCATCCATTGGACCATTCAGGTCCTATAATTGGAGTCTGCCCTTTGCTAGGGGATAAATTAGATAATATCCAACATGTTAAATATGTATTTATGTATGCATAATCAGATGTCTCATGGATGCCTAGGGATTATTTGTTTTCTTTTTTAAAATATGAAACAAATATAATTTGGTATCATTGAAATTCTACTTCTGAGTTCCTCAAAATTCATTTACTGTTACCTAATATAGCGGGATAGAGAATTAATATATACAAAAAAATTACTATTTGATAGAGTATGTTAGGTTCTTTACATGCTTTCTTCATGCAATGACAAATAACTCTATGAGATGGGGCAATAATTTTTATCTTTTATTTATGAGAAATCTGAGCATCAAAGAGGCAAAACAATTTGTAGCAAGTAATACCACATTTGTCTAATTCTAAAGTTTATGTCCTTTTCACTAAACCACAATACTGTCCTCGTGATCATTTTGGGTAAATAGCATATTTCAACTCTTCCTACATGCTCAAAATCAAAACTATTTCATCTTCATTTCCTGGCATTTTTAAGTCATAAAGCTGAAGAAGGTTTAGAAGCAGGTGACAGAAACAATTCCATGATGATGATTAAGATGATGATGATAACTGATAATTACTGAGTACTTGGATGTTCTTCTAAACATTTCACATACAGTGGTAGGGAAAGTAGGTTTAATTACCAGTCATCATTACCTAATATATAAATCATAAGTAAAGATACAAAATAATAACAACAATAGCAATAAGAGGACAAATGATACAAATACATAATACAATAATAAATAAATAATAGTACAAGGATAAACTTTGTGTTTTCTGTACTCAGAATTGTAAATCTACTTTTGCCAACTCCTGGAAATTAACTAATTTGTTCCTCACAACAACCCAGTGGACAAGAGACTTGAACTGTCCCCATTTAAGATGTGGCTATATACTCCCTCTACTCACACTTTGCTGAGTGTTTGTATCATAAATGGGTGCTGTACCTTAAAACGTGCTTTTTCTGCATTTTATTGGTATGAGCATGAGGTTTTTGTCTTTCCTTTTGTTTATGTGATGTATTATGCTTATTGTTAGTGAATATTGTACCATCCTTGCATCCCAAAGATAAATCCCACTTGATCATGGTGTATGATATCTTTAATGTATTACAGGATGCAGTTTGGCAATATTATATAGAAGATTTTAGCATCTATGTTCATCAGTGTAACTGGCCTGTAGTTTACTTTTTTTGTTGTGTCTTTATCTGGTTTTGGATTAGGATGATGCTGGTCTCATAGAAAGGGTTTGGGAGTCTGCCCTCCTATTGGAGTTTTTGGAGTGGTCTGAGAAGTTTAAGGGTTAGCTCTTCCTTAAATGTTTTGTGACATTCTCTTGTGAAACTGTCTGGTCCAGGGCTTCAGTGTGCCAGGAGTTTTTTGATTACTGCTTTGATTTCACCAGCTGTTATCCATCTGTTCCGGCTTTCTGCTTCTTCTTGGTTCAGTTCCAGAAGATTATATTTTTCTAGAAATTTCTTCATTTCTCCCAAGTTTTTTATGTTCTTGGCATATAGTTGATCATAGTAATTTCTTATAATCCCTCGTATTTCTGTGGTATGAGTTGTAATCTCTTTAATTTCTGATTTTATTTGTTTGTGTCCTTTCCCTTTTTTACTTGATAAGTCTGATTAAAGGCTTGTTGGTTTTATTTATCTTTTCAAAGAAAAAGCTCCTATATGTAGTGATCCTTTGGATTATTCTTTTAGTCTCTATGTCATTTAATTCTGCTCTGATCTTGGTTATTTCCTTCCTTCTCCTCCTCTGGACTTTGTTTGTTGTTGTTCCTCCAGTTCTTGTAGATGTAGGGCTACATTGTTTATTTGAAATGTTCCTATCTTTTTTAAATAAGTCTTTATTGCTATGAATTTTCCTCTCAGGACTGCCTTCACTGTGTCAAATAGGTTTGGGACTGTTGTGTGTTCATTTTAATTTGTTTCCAGAAACTTTTTGATTTCTTCTTTGATATCATTCTTGACCTATTCATTGTTTAATAGCATGCTATTCAGTCTCCATGAGTGTGAAATGTTTTTGAGTTTTTTCTTTGAGGTGGTCTTATAGTTTCAAGTTATTGAGATCTGATAAGATGCTTGATATGATTTCAATTTTCTTGAATTTGTTGAGGTTTGTTTTGTGTCCTATCATGTGGTCTATCTTTGACAATGTTTCATGTGCATTTGAAAAGAATGTATATTTTGCTTCTTTAGGATGAAAGGATATATATATATATATCCTTTATATATATATAACACTATTTATATAACACTATATATATATATATATATATATATATATATATATATATATATAGTGTTAAATCACCTACTGTAATTGTGTTGCTGTCTATATCTTTATTGAAGTCATCCAAGATTTTTCTTAAAAGGTTAAGAAAAATCTTGGATGCTCCTATGTTGGGTGAATATATGCTTATAATATTTATGTCTTCTTGATGGATTATTCCCTTGAGTATATGAAATGTCCTTTTGTATCTTTTTATGGCCTTTGTTTTGAAGTATATTTTGTCTGGTATAAATATTGCTACCCCAATTTTTTTCCCTCTTTTAGCTTGGAATATGTTTTTCAACCCTTCACTTTCAGTCTGTGAGAAAAATACAGCCAACATCATACTCAAGGGGCAAAAACTAAACATTTTTCTACTAAGATCAGGAACAAGACAAGGATGTCGTCTACTTTCACCACTTCTATTCAACATAATATAAGAAGTCTTAGCCACAGTGATCAGACAAAAAAAAGAAATAAAAGACATCCAAATTGGAAAGAAAGAAGTAAAACTGTCATTGTTTGCAGATGACAGTGTCCACAGAAAAACCAGAGACTCCACCAAAAAACTACTGGACCTAATAAGTGAATTTAGCAGAACAGAGGGATACAGAGTCAATATTCAGAAATTGAAGGCATTTGTGTATACCAACAATGAAATATCATAAAGAGAAATCAGGGGGGAAATCCCATTTGCTATAGCAACAAGAAAAATAAAATACCTAGGAATAAACCTAACCAAGAAGGTAAAGGACCTGTACTCAAAAAGCTATACAATACTAAAGAAATAAATTAAGGAATAAACACATAAATGGAAGCATATACCATGTTCATGGATTGGAAGAATTAACATCATCAAAATACCCATGCTACCCAAAGCAATTTATAGATTAAATGCAATCCTTATTAAAATACCAAGGACATGCTTCACAGACATAGAACAAACATTTCAAAAATTTATATGGCTCTGTTTTTATGCCAGTAGCAGGCTGCTTTGATTACAGTGACTTTATAATACAGTTTAATATCAGGCATTGTGATCCCTCCTACTTTGCTCTTCTTTTTCAAAAGTGCAGCAGCTATTCAGGGTAGTTTATGGTTCCACATAAATTTTTGAAGTACTTGCTCAATGTCTGTGAAATAAGCCATCGATACTTTAATAGGTATTGCATTGAATCTGTAAATTGCTTTGGGTAGTATGGACATTTTGATGATGTTAATTCTTCCAAACCATGAACACCACAATATTCATAGCAGCACAATTTACAATAGCCAAGTGCTGGAAGCAACCTAGGTGCCCATCAGTAAATGAATGGATCAAAAAACTATGGAACATTTACACAATGGAATTCTGTGCAGCAGAGAGAAAGAAGGAGCTCCTACCCTTTGCAACAGTGTGGATGGAACTGGAAAGCATTATGCTGAGCGAAATAAGCCAGGTGGTGAAAGACAAATACCATATGATCTCACCTTTAATGGGAACCTAAACAACAAAACAAAGAAGCAAGTAAAAGATAACCAAAGACATTGGAATAGAAAACAGGCTGACAGTAACCAGAGGGAGAGGAGAGGGATTTCTGGGAAAAAGGGAAGGGGTCACAGGAACAAATATAAAGGACACATGGACAAAAACTAAGGGGGGTGGAAATGGGAGGGAGGTGGGGAGCACTTGTGGGGGTAGACTGGGATGGGAGTAAAAGACAGAAAACTGTACTTGAACAACAACTAAAATAAAAAAATAAAAATAAAAATAAAAATAAATTTATATGGAACTATAAATAACCCCAAATATCCACAGAGGTTTTGAGAAAGAAGAACAAAGTAGGAAGGATCACAATACCTGATATCAAACTATATTACACAGCCACTCCAATCAAAATAGTTCGGTACTGGCATAAGAACAGACATATAGATCAATGGAACAGAATAGAGAGCCCAGAAATAAACCATATCTCTATGGTCAATTAATATTCAATAAAGAGAACAGAAAAATGAAATGGAGTAAAAATAGCCTGTTCAACAAATGGTGTTGGGAGATCTGGCCAACTACATGAAAAAAAATGAAACTTGACCACCAACCTATACCATACACAAAAATAAACTCAAGATAGATAAAAGACTTAAATATAAATCACAACAACATAAAAGTCCTAGAGAAGATCATAGGCAGGACAATTTCAGATATTGCATGCAGCAATATTTCCACCGATATGTCTCCTAGATCAAGGGACATAAAAGAAAGAACAAACAAATGAGACTTCATCAAAATAAAAAGCTTCTGCATGGCTAAAGAAAACAGCAGCAAAATGAAAAAGGAAACATCGTATGGAAAAATCTATTGCCAATGATACCTCAGACAAGGGTTTGATCTCCAAAATGTATAAAGTACTCAACTACTCTGCTCTAGGAAGACAATAAATCCAATTAAAAAGCGGGCAAAGAACTTGAACAGACACCTCTCCAAGGAGGACATACAGCCGCCCAGGGACATATGAATGGATGCCCTGCATCATTAGCCATCAGAGAGATGCAAATTAAAACCACAATGAAATACCACATCACACCATTCAGAATGGCCCTCAGAAACAAATCAACAAACAAGTGCTGGGGAGGTTGGGAAGAAAAGGGAAACCTAGTACACTTTTGGTAGGAATGCACACTGATGCAGACACTGTAGAAAACAGTATCGAATTTTCTCAAAAACTGAAAATGGAACTGCCTTTTGACCCAGCAATTCTACTGCTGGGATTATATCCTAAGGGCCCTGAAACACCAATTCAAAAGAACCTATGCACCCTAATGCTCATAGTAACACAATTTGCAATAGCCAAGTGCTGGAAGCAACCTAAGTGTCTATCAGTAAATGAGTGGATGAAAAAACTGTAGCATGTTTACACAATGGAATACTACCCAGCAGAAAAAAAGGAGCTCCTATCCCATCATAACAGCATGGGTAAAACTAGAGATCATTATGCTAAGTGAAATAAGCCAGGTGGTGAAAGACAAACCATATGATCTCAATTTAAGTGGAACTTAATGAACAAAATAAACAAGCAAAATATAACTGGAGACATTGAAATAAAAGACAAACTGCCAATACCCAGAGGGTAGGATGGAGGAAGAAAATGGGGGAAAGAAGGAGAAGGTTTGTCAAGGAAAATGTATAAAGGACACATGTACAAAACCAAAGTGGGGAAGAAGTTAGGATAGGAGGTGTTGATGGGTGGGATGGGGCAAAGTGGTTGCAGGAAAATGGAGACAACTGTAGTTGAACTACAATTTTAAAAATTCTAAAAAATAAAAATTAAAAAAATAAGATGTGGCTATCGTAGAAAGAAAGCTGAGGTAATATTAATTACCAAGTCAATTCAGCTGGTAAATGGTTTGAAATACAGACAGTGTTGCCTTTCTGTTTGCACACTTAGCTATATTCTGCTGGCATATCCAGAGAAAGAATAAATTACTGTCAATGTCTAATATGTGCCTGGCAAATGGCTAGGTGTAATTTTCTATATATCTCATTTAATTTTCAGAAATGCATGACACTTAAAATAGTGCAGTGATTAAGAACATAGGATCTGAAGTTGACAGGACATGATACGAGTGTATATACATTATGAATATACCTTATTCCATGTACTGCATACAACATCCTGAAATTCAAAGTAGCTTGCACAAGGTCACATTGTTAATATATGCTATTTATATGATATGGAAACGTGTCCATGCCTTTATCCATACATTTTAAAGTTGTAGTTGTAGAGCCAAAAATAAAGCAATGTATTGGCAGGCATATGAGGTATATCCAGAAAGCATCCAGTCACACTCTGTGAAAAAATGGAGACATTTATTGAAGAAGATACAAGATACAAGAAACATTGTACATGGGATAATCACCTCAGTTCCTTTCAAAGAAGGCACCTTGGGACCTCACACTGTTCTCCCTTCAACTGTTCAAAACACTCTGTGAAATCCTTTGTTGGACTCGCCATCATCTGCCCCATCATATTTTCCTGAATTTCACTGATAGTCTGACATCTCTTTCCTTAGGTGATTTTAGTTTTGAGAAGCCGGAACTGGCAGGGCACCAAGTCTATGCTGTAGTGTGGCTGTGTCACCTGGGTCACCTGTCTTTGTTGATTGCAGCCTGTACCTATTCAAATTTTCAGTTGCAGGTCTTCCAGAACATGGACCACTTACAATAGATTCTCAATCATCTTTAAATCATTTGTGCCACACATTTATTTGTGTTGCACTCTTCATCCCCAAAATCCTTCCAAATCATCTGAATACTTTCTGTGGAGGAATATTCAAGCTTAACACAAAATTTGAAGCAGATGCGTGGCTCTAATTATTCAATCCTTTTTCACGTGACATGCTCACTCAGGGGTGTCTACTGCCTCCACTAACTAGTACAGTGAAATTACCATTGTTCACACACGCACATTACAGTCCACTCTCCTTGGCTGCCAGGTTACATCAATGTTGCAGGAACCATTCTCATTGTATTAACAATGGCTGGAATTTTACTGGACGTACCTCATACTTTCTTATTAAATGTAGACAGAGCATTAAAAAGCTAATATGAAAATAGAAAAAGGCATTCCTAAAGAAAAGAATGTATCTTATTTTTTGGATATGGAAGAAATTGTTCTGATTAGAAAAAAAAGTTCTTCAGTTCGTATTCCAAACTCTGATAAATGAGATTTTCTTTATAGCTTCAGTTTCTAGCATGCTGAATGCATTTGTAGTACCTCAAAATGCATATAAGCTGGATAAATTATCAGTAAGAAAATAGATGGATGGGAAACTGGGAAGGGTTTACAGGAACAAGTATGAAAGACACATGGAAAAAAACTAGGGGGGTGGAATTGGGGGGAGGGCTGAGTGGGTGGGCTGGGATGGGAGTAAAAGACAGAAAACTGTACTTGAACAACAATTAAAATAATAAAAAAAGAAAATAGATGGACTGATGAGTAAAAAAAATGGATTTATTATGGCAGTATCTTGTAAGGTTGTAGTAGAATGTGACTTAAATAAATTGCATAGACCCATCTTGTTATTGTTATGATAAGAAATATGAAAGGATGTTCTTTTATTTTGTGCATTCCAATAGTCTTTTGGCAATGTTCTTTTCTGTTTGCAGATCTTGCTCTTCCATTTTTCAAGACATGAATGCATCAACTAATTAATTTGAATGAAAACTACCTAAACTTACATCCAAGATTCTAGTCTTATTATGTCCAGTGCAGTTGCCATTCATCCCATATGTCACATTAGTCACATATTTAAATTTAAATTATGTTCTCTGAAAATCTTTGAAAATGTGGTAAAACCAGGTCAGAATTTAAGGACAAAAGTAGACCCTGGAAAGTCTCTGAGTTGTAATATTAGCCACAAGTATACCACAGAGTTCCTTGATTCCCCTTTGGCTAGCAAAACCATTCTATTTGTGAAGTAAGAGTAAAAAGCATGCTATGGAATCACAGATGTGCTACACTCACCTCCACTTGGGTAATTAGGAAAGCTTCTGGGTGGAGCTGATGGTAGGGCATTATTGTGAAGGATGAGCAGGAGATATTAAAATGAAAAATATGAGAAAGAAAGAGGAAAAGAAATGACAATCCAAATAGAGAGAATAAATATAAAAATTCTTAGCAGTTCCTTAGAAAAACACTTAATAGTAATATGCCTGGTTTGGGGGCATTGGTGGAAGATGCTAAGAGATGGTCCTAGAGACAGAAGCAGTGAAAGAGGCAGGTAATGAGGGAGAGGTATCAAGGAGGAAACACAATGGTACTGCTCCACGTAAATGGGTTTACATAGACATTAAAGTCAGTGATGGCTTACTCAGTGTACATTGGTAGAGGTATCAATATAAACTTATTCAATATTAATTGAAAAATCTAGCTCTTACAATAAAATCTACTATAGAAAAAATTAATGGAAAAAACAAAATTCAGAGTTGACAAAAATATATTCTATTCCCATCATCTAATTTAAAAATATAATAAAATCATGTATTCATAGAGTTTGCAGTTATTTTTAAGAACGTTTTTCACCATACCATTACATATGTTATAATTGAATCAATTGCCTAAACAATTTAGGGAAATTATATCTATGTCTGATATATTCAAATACATAAGACAAGCATTAAGGCTATTGATGTTCCTAGAATTTCTTTCAACAACAGCTCTAACCTTCAATTTTTCTTTGTTGTTGTTAATTTACCTGAATTATCTCATCTGTGGCTTGTTTCCCCATCTTTCTATGCTTCTATCCTTCTGTTTTGTGAATCTCTAACACAGATTTTCTCTGTGTCCTTGGTACCTACCAAATTAGCATTTTGGCTCTCATTAGATTTCTGGATGACATACAAGAATTATTTAAAGGGATTTAAATTATATTTGAGAATCTGTCTCTTTTTATACTATGTCATATTGGTAATTCATGACTAAAGAAATAATGACATTATGCTACTGATTTTTTAGATATAACTTTCATTTTCCTTTTAATTTTTAACAGCTTAATTTAAAATTGTAAAATGTAAACTTAAAAATATTTTTATTAATTTAAATGATTAAAGCATTTCCCTTATAATCAGCATTAAAATCTCTCATCTATTTTGTTAATACAACATAATACCTATAATAATATAACAATTATATTTATTTTTGTTAATATAAGAATTGCCTTTAATATTTACCATGTTCTCATGTCTATTACATATAAATATTAATTTTTAAGAGCTCTAGTTTTATATCAGTGGATATATTTAATACTAGATGCTTTGAAAATTTCTAGAAGTTTGTTTTATAATAAAATTAGACCCTGCAGATTGAATTGTATTTTGGCAGGGGTAGAAAGCCTCTGGTATATATTAGCATATTGAGTGATACACTACTTACATACTTTTAACAATTGGAGAGTACAATTTATAATATTTATTTCAAGATAAAGTATAATAAACCTGTGTTATTGAGGTAATTTTCTCAAATTATTTTTTAGTAAGTATCCTAAAAGGAGAAAATTTACAAAATATTCAACCTGGAATTCTAATTATTGTGCTCAATCTCAGTAAACTCAAGGAAGATCTTAATGATGCTCATATTGCTGTATTAGATATTACAGACAATTTTCTTTTCAAGGAATGAGTCATTTTTCACCATTTTTCAGGAATGAATCGTCTTTCAATTCTTATGTATTTGTTCATCAAAAATATCTTTAATGGGCATGTGGGTGCAGTCCATTGCTTCTGTAATGTTGAAAATCTAGCAGCCTAAACAAATCATTTTCATATGGTGCAGGTGCTGTCTATTAGAAGGAAATATGTACTTTGATGTTCTTTTAATTAAAGTTTCAGTTAAATTAGTTAGCATTCTACAAACAGATAATTCATTTACCTCTGGTTATCAAGCTGCCAATTCTAGAAAGTAGCAATTGCCAATTATTTCTGTGCTTTCCATATTTTCACTTAGGCAAGCACAAAAGGTAGTAGGGAGTGCTGCTTTATTTTTTAATTCAACTCGCCAGCCACACTAAATTACACTTCCCATGGCCGAATTAGAGCACTTGCAAACACTGAGGGATGCTAGTTTCAGGATCTGGCTAACATATGTTTCTATTTGGCATCCATTCACATTTTACAAGCAGTAAATAATACCTTTGTGATAAAAATAAAACATTGTTTCTTTACCATACTAAAACTTACCTGAATCTGTTAATACTTACAGTAAAAATTGTAATGAACTCATGACCCAAATACTAGCACTTGTGTCTGGCTCATTTTCTCAATAGTTAAAAGGCCTTGGATAAATAGCTTCCTTCTTAGGGTCTCAATTTCCTCATTCACAAATTCAACAATACTGTAATTTTTAGAACATCTGAGAAGCAGGCGCTGGGCAGGCATTGGTCATCATACAATGATTAAGATCCAGCCTTTGTCCTTTAACAGTTCAGACTGGTGAAATGATATGCATTGTCTCACTGTACACTAAAATTGTGTGGGTTTACAAAAGCATAATTTTTAATGAACACAAACAGAAGGAGGAAGAAGAAGAAGGAAGAAGAACAATAGCAATAACAACTATAAGGAGAAATCCTTACATCATTTCTTGAATGAAGTGAAAATTTTCATTGGTAAAACCAAAATATGTCCTTCACCTAAGCCATACAAGTAAATTCAATTGGATCTATAATCTAAATAGAAAGACAAGATGTCTTTCTGAAATATGTAAATCATTTGTCTTTTCCCCTTAGGAGCAATAAAATAATTTTGCATAATTAAAGTATTTTTTAACGTAAATGGTTAATTACATTTGGAGAAAATCATCATCTGAGGCACTAAATGTTTTGGCTTCTCCCCTTGCTTCTAACATGATGCATTCTAAAACGGTGTCAACCTTTATAGTAATAATTGCTGTTATTGGTTTTGATATAATTACTCTGAAGTTTACGGTAACAAAAAAGTCTAACTAAAAAGATAATTTTTTCTGTGAAGAAATTTTTTAAAAATTTCAAAATGCATTATCTGGCATTATTTAAATATATAGAAGGATATCTATGACATTCTGGGCTGCATTTGCCTTATTATGCTAAATATGTTGTGGAGTGTCCATTAGAATGATAACTGAACACCTGTATCACTGCCTCCTCATAGTGCAACCTGTAATCAGAGAATGAAGCAATCACTGTAGTGGTTATAATTTAGATTATGAGATAAGAGCACTGGCTATGAAGGATTAGAATTGAGTATTTGGAATCTCTCTAACCATTGATTACAACAAGTGGGCACATTCTAGTTAAGAGCCAAGACCTCTCCCTTCGTTTCTGGGAGAGCAGTGGTAGCTGAGCAGACTTTTTTTTTTGTTTGGGACACTTTGCACACTGGTTGTATCTGCTGTATGAAAAATATTCTCACAGAGCTTTTGTTCTTGGGAAGTTTTGAAAATCTCTCTTTTATTAGCTTCTTTGTCAAGTGTCAGGTATATACTTTCAATCAATTTTATTCACATTAAAAAAGTTTTAAATATTGTGACCAGTATTTTCCAGTCCTTACTAAATAAATCACAGGTAAATCTGTGTTAAATACAGTGTAGCTAATGTTGTGTCATTTACAGTGAGAACAACCATTGAAGACCAAAAAAAGTACTCCAGTTGACTTTACAGCTAGAAAAAGAAAGTTTGCTAGGAAAACAAATTCATCCCTCTAGCTGTTTACTAATCTTCATTTACCTGAAAACCTGGGGAAAAAGGAAATGAGGAATAAGCATTCACTAAAGAAACATAATACATAAAAACACTCTCATGCAATGTTTTAGAATATGACAAGGTATATTCAATAACACATGCAGGTAACTGAAGCAAGAAAAACTATTCTATGCACTAGTATTTTTCAGGAAAAAAAAACATATTTTCTCTATTGTAGTAGAAATTTAAAAATATAGATAGAAACTGAAGCTGGCACTCTGCATCAGCCTCTGGTGGCTCCCTGCCGGCTTCCTGGCTCCAGACTATATCACCTGTTGGCTAGTTAGTTGATTCCCTGCCCTGGGCCCTGGACG
>PVKM010013592.1:0-30101 GCA_004027735.1 Carollia perspicillata
GTGTGGGTGAAGACTTTGCCTCCCCACCCCCCACCCCAGGGGTCACTCAGCAATAACTGGACATATTTGTGACTGTCATGACTCGGGGACTGCTACTGGCACCTAGTGGCATCTAGTGGATAGGGGCCAGAGATGCTGTCAAACACCCTACAGCCTGCAGGACAGCCCCACACAGCAAAAAGTTAGCCACCACAAACGTTACTAAAGCTAAGCCTAAGAAGCGCTTTCCTAAGGTTCATGCACTACTATAGAAATAACAATATTAGCATATCTGTTAATATGCATATGTATTTAATATTTATTTACCAAACTAACATTGTAACTTAGAGGAAATTGACTTTCAAGTTAATCTATGTATTTTTCAACTAATAACCAAGGTACTGGAATGGCATGTGTTTTATGTTGTTTAATATCACCTAGCGTTGGAAACGACACTCTCAAGGTGCTAGAGACCAAGTTTAGGACACTTCAGTGCATATGATCTATGAAGTGGTTATAGGTGCCCCACAGGTGAGAGGCTTATTGACTTCAAACCTTAACTCCTCTTCTCAAAGTTAAACTTGTGACATTTGGCCACATTCTGGATGAATATTCTACTAAAACAAAATCTGTATTACTCTCTCTGAATTAAGGACTCGGCTAATGAGCAGGGAGAGCGAGGTACTAAGGGACCCTCTATTTTTATGATGCACACTTAGTAACAAGGGAGCTTCATTCTGGAATAAAATGTCAAACCTAAAGTGAAATATTATCTATAATAAATGAGGCTCCTTGAGATGATTATGTAGCACACTTTCTCAGGTAATAAAGTCATTGTGTTTCACATGGCTTCATTCTTTTAGGCACAGGAAAAGGGAGAGGAGTTTGTTGGTATTTGTGTTTTGCTTTATTTGATGAGTTTCTTTCCATTCTTCTTGTGCCAAATGTAATGTTTTATGATTATTCATGGCTTAGACAATGGTGCTTTAGGCAGTCAATAGCAATTATCCTTCTTGAGGAGAACATATAATTCAAATTAGACCAATATAGGCTTTCTCCCTCTACTTTAATGTTTAGTTACCCCGTTATATTTAAACAGAGTATACAATATTTAATAAATGATTTTAACTGACATTTAACAATAGCTTAATTTTTTTGTTAGTACAGAGGAGTAAAACAAAATTTACTGTACTTAAAATGTGTACCATATCATTTAAAATAAAATGCTTCAAGTTTACTCATTATGTGATTCATTTATACCTGATGCCTGAAAATTGTATTTTGTGTACTAGGCAGAAAGTATGAAACAAATTAGCAAGGAGTAGGCCTCTAAATAATTCTTCTTAATGAATAATAAATTTATGCATGGTTTAAGTTTATAGCTCTTCAGTTTAATAAAAGTCAAATAAAAGATGATGATAAATGTTATGGACTGAATGGTGTCCCCCCAAAATCCATACATTGAAGCCCTAACCCCCAATATGACTGCATTTTGATGTGGGACTTTAACAAAGGTAAGTAAGGGTAAGGCCCTAACCCCTATGACTGGTGACTTTATCACAAAAAGGACGTCTGGCCAAGATGGAGGCCTAGGTAGACATACTTTGCCTTCTTGCACAACCAAAACAAGGGCACAGCAAATTTAAAAACAAAAATAACCAGAACTGCCAGAAAATTGAACTGCATGGAAGATCACCAACCAAGGAATTAAAGAAGAAATATTCATCCAGACGGGCAAAAGGGTAGAGATGGGAAGCCAGGGTGGAGAGGACTTGCAGCAAGGTAGTGGCTCTCAGATGCGCATGGGCGAGGCAGTGGCTCATGGGCTGGGCCAGGTAACAGAGTGGGCGGTCCCACATTCATACGCAGATAAACAGGGAGAACAACTGGGGAGCGAGATAGACTGCACAACCCAGGGTCACAGTGCAAAGCCTCAAACCTCTGACTGAAAACACCTGTGGGGCCTGGGGCAGCAGCTGGAGAAACTTCCAGCCTCACAGGAGAGTTCACTGGAGACACCCACAGGGTCCTAGAAGGTACACAAACCCACCCACCTGGAAATCAGCACCAGAGGGGCCCAAATTGATTGTGGGTAGTAGGGAAAGTGACTGAAAACCAGCAGAGAGCTGAACAAGCAGCACCGTTCCCTCTCAGGCCCCACCCCCACAGATAGCATCACAACTCAGCTGAGTGGGTTGCCTCACCCTGGCAAATACCTAAGGCTTCACCCCTTATATGTAACACACCTGCCAAGACAAAAAAAAATCGCCCAAATGAAAGAACAGATCAAAGCTCCAGAAAAAAATGCAATGAAGCAATGAAGAGATAGCCAACCTATCAGATGCACAGTTCAAAAAACTGGTAATCAGGATGCTCACAGAAATGGTTGAGTATTGTTGTAAAATAAAAGAAAAAGTGAATGCTATGAAAAGTGAAATAAAGAAAAAAGGTGCAGGGAACCAACAGTAAAAGGGAGGAAACTGGGACTCAAATCAATGGTTTGGATCAGAAGGAAGAAATAAACATTCAACCAGAACAGAATGAAGAAACAAGAACTCAAAAAAAAGAAGGAGAGGCTTAGGAACCTCTGGGACAACTGTAAACATTCCAACATCCGGATCATAGGGTGCCAGAAGGAGAAGAGAAAGAGCAAGAAATTGAAAACTTATTTGAAAACATAATGAAGGAGAACTTCCCTAATCTGGCAAAAGAAATACACTTCCAGGAAATCCAGGAAGCTCGGAAAGTCCCAAAGAAAGTGTACCCAAGGAAGCACACGCTAAGGCACATCATAATTACATTACTCAAGATTAAAGATAAGGAGAGAATCTTAAAAACAGCAAAAGAAAAGAAGACAGTTACCTACAAAGGAGTTCCCATAAGATTATCAGATGATTTCTCAAAAGAAACCATGCAGGCAAGAAGGGGCTGCTGGCAAGAAGTATTCAAAGTCATGAAAAGCAAATGACATACATCCAAGATTGCTCTATCTGGCAAAACTATCATTTGGAATGGAAAGGCAGATAAGGTGCTTCCCAGATAAGGTCAAGTTAAAGGAGTTCATCATCACCAAGCTCTTATTATATGAAAAGTTAAAGGGACTTATTTAAAGAAAAGAAGATGATCAAAAACTATAAACAGTGAAATGACAACAAACTCACAACTATCAACAAACAAACCTAAAAAAAAAACCCAAAAACAAACTAAGCAAACAACTAGAACAGGAAGAGAATCACAGAAATGGAAATCATATGGAAGGTAATCATCGGGGAGGGCGGAGTATGGGGGAAAGGTACAGGGAATAAGAAGCATAAGTAGTAGGTACAAAATAGTCAGGGGGAGGGTAAGAATAGTATGGGAAATGTAGAAGCCAAGGAACTTACATGTATGACCCACGGACATGAACTAAGGGGTGGAATGGAAGTGGGAGGGGGATGCAAGGCGCTGGGGAACAAAGGGGAAAAGGGGACAACTGTAATAGCGTAATCATTAAAATATATTTAAAAAATAAACCTTAGTAGGCAAATAAATAAATAAACCTCAAAAAATAATATGAAGAAAAGAAAAAGAAGGCACACCAGGGCTCTGTCTCTCCATGTGCTCCCAGAGCGAAGGCCAGGTGAAGGCGTAGTGAGTGATAGGACAGCTCTCTGAAAGCTAGGAAAAGAGTCTTACCTGAAGTCAACCCTTGATCTTGGACTTTGACCCTCCCAAGTAGGAGGAAATAGAGCCACCCAGCTGTGTAAGCCATCCAGTCTGTGTGCTGTGTTAAGGCAGCTTGAACAGATACATCAGTGGGCTGTCTCTAGGATCAACCAAGTTGATCTTTTCACCAAGTTTGAGGCTTTCCTAAATTTAGATGAGTGACCAGTGACCTTTCAGAAAACCATCAGGTACATTACCCCAGAAATGAGGACATTGGTGGGCTACTAAAGCCCAGTGTTCTGCCCAGCTGCGCTCATTCTGAAAGTCATTTCGGTTTTCACCAAATGCACATGGAACATTTCACCAAGAAGCACTAGAAACTATCCAAATTCATGTAAATTTAAATATTCAGGAATCTAAAATTACCCATTCCAGCCCCCTCCTCAACGCTCAGAAACAGCATAGTCTAGTGGAAAGACCATGGGCCCCGTTGCCAGACCAGCTTGTGAATGAACTCCGGTTCCGTCTCCAGAAGCTTGATGGTGTGGGGCTGGCTGGCAGCCTAGCGCCCTAAGTCTCAGTGTCTTCATCAATGAAAGAGAATAATAACAGTAATAATAATGCTGACCATGAATAACTATAATGGTCATTGGGACCTCGTGGGAATTAGAGAAAATACCCATTAGTACCCAGTAGTACAGTGACCAGCAGCATAACAGCTGCCCATGGGAAGTGAGGCTCTTGTTACATGAGGATGTTACTGTCATCTGATGCATGGACGCCTTTACAGCTGGGAAGACCAGAGGCCAGAAAATTGCTGGGTCCATGCAGAGGTGTCCCCAAAAAGAAATTTGTAATACTAGCCCTGGCTGGTGTGGCTCAGTGGATTGAGTGCCGGCCTGCAAATCAAAGGGTCGCTGGTTCGAATCCCAGTCAGGGCACATGCCTGGGTTGCCAGCCAGGTCCCCAGTGGAGGCCATGTGAGAAGCAACCACACATTGATGTTTCTCTCCCTCTCTCTCCCTCTCTTCCCCTCTCTCTAATAAATAAAATCTTTTTAAAAAGAGAGATCTATAATACAAACTTAGGAGGTCATAATATAAAACCTTGAATAATTTAGAAAAATGTGAAGGCCCGAGAGGCGTGGTTATACCTCAACAGATACCCCTTCAATACTTTAGCCTCATTTTAGCCTCTCCCGCTCTGAATGGGTCTGGTGCAACCATGCGCTTGGGGGCCTGGGGGAGGGGCACTTATTCATTTGTTTCTTTGTTTTTAGCCTCACAATATATTTTTCTCACAGACGTGTGGTTCAGACCTGTATAGTCAATATGATGCCAAATGGTTGGGACCTAGGTTTATTTGGAAAACACATTCAATTGGGTTTGCAGGCAGACTGGATATGGGATGGAGAAAAAAAAAGGAGTCAAGGATGACTCCACATCTTTTGGCCAGAGCCACTGAAAGGACAGTGTTGTAAACCAAGCTGGGGAAAGTAGATCTAAGTGTTCTCACCACACACACACACACACACACGTAACTATATGAGGGGATGGATGTGCTGATTAGCTTGATTGCAGTAATCATTTCACCATGTACACATATATTAAATCATCGCATTGTGCACCTTAAAAACTACATCATACAACCTAGATCTACACAGTGTTCACTTGTCAATTATACCTCGATAAAACTAGAAAAATAATAAACTGAGATGGGGTAGACATTTCAGGGAGGAAGACTGGGGTTCAGGGAGGAAGACCTGGGTTTCAGTTTTGGATATTACGTAAAAATCAAACACGTCTTGGAACTGCTGCAACAGTGCGTGGGCAGGGGGAGGACGTCCAGGCTGAGGGGCCAGGCAGGCGGTAAACCCGCCGGGTCTGCAGGCCCTGCTGAGGAGCTAGACACGAGCCTACGGGCAACGGGGAGGCAATGGAGGCTTGAAATATGGACGGACAAGGTGCTTAGGGGATTAATTTACACTAGCATTTTCTTTGAGACTAGACCATTAGCTTCCTGATGGCTTCTATGTTTTTTATTGTCGCTGTTTTATTTGTTTGATAATCCCTAGGAAAGAGCTTTTACCCACTATTTTCACTTAACAATTCTATGGGAAAATAGATTTAGTGACATGCTTTTTTTGGGCCTGGTCAAACCGCATGCCTCTAGTTTCCTCACTCAGAGGACATCACAAATTATCTCAGAGGGATATGGCAAGAATTACAATTCTCCATTTTATCACTTCATCTAATGTTGTGAATGCACTCTTAAATACTAAATGACAATAATTCCACCAACATATCTGACCTAGTTATAGATTGGGATCATGTGAAACTGTGCGAGAAATTGGAGAGTTATGGAGGGAAGCAGTGGGGTAGGGATGAGGAGAATTAAATGGATCAGGACAGACTCAGGGTGCAGACGCAGCCGTCTTAATCCTGCAGTCCAAGCACATTCGATGGGGTCTCACTCCTCTTGGTATAATGATGGGAATCCCTAAGAAATGCTGATTGTATTGTCTCACTTTCTGGGAGCACTCTAATGCATGTTGAAGAAATCGAATAACAGCAGTTTATTAGTTCAATAAAAGCCTTGTCCTTCCCCGTGACCTGCTTGGATCTTGGTCCTAGGTGACACCTCTCTTTCCCACTTATTGAGAAAATCCAAATTTAGAGCCATTGATGAGAATTGGGCAGCAGTATACTTATGAAGTGAAATGACCTGCATTTTCAACTTACAATGTATTGTCACATAATAAACAAATAGGGGTCATCAGCAGGATAGTGTCACACCATGAGTGTAAGAATAAGGCATTGCAGAAATCTGAAGAAATAATAATTTTAGAAATATTATTTAATTTGTAAAATACAATATGCCAAGGGTTCATCTTTAACTTTTTCCTTCTCATTCTGACCTCTGATCAGTTAACAACAACTTGACATTTGAATTTGCAATATCTCTTCTGTCTATACAAAGGGAATCTTTTAATAAGGGTAAGCATTCTCAAGAGAACCAATAGGTTACATCTATCTCTCTCTCTCTATCTCCCTATCTATCTATCTATATCTATAAAGAGATTTATTTTTAGAAATTGGCCCATGCAATTGTGAGGACTGGCGAGTGTAACACTTATATGGAAGACCAGTGGACTGAAAACTAAGACAGGATGTCTCTGCTGCAGTCTTGAGATAGAATTTCTTCTTCTCCGGAAACCCTCAGTTTTTGTTTGTAAAGCCTTCAACTGGTTGGATGAGGCCCACCCATATCGTCATAGCCAATCTACTTGGAGTCCACTGACTGCAGATGTTGACCACACGTACAAAGCGTCATCGCAGCGAACCCCGGATTACTGTCTAATTCAATAACCATGTACTAGGATTAGCCTCGCCAATTTTACACATAAAACCAACCATCACAGTTCTCAGACAGCTTAGTTACTTACCACTAATTCTAAAACTAAATCTAATCTGCAGAACATGTTGTTCGACCTCTTTCTTGATTTAACCAGACACAGTCCTTCGAGTTTCATCTTCCTTTACATTCTTTCACATATTATCTGTTTATAATGTTAGAGGAGCATCTTCACCAAGCCCAGCCTGGATGTCGTAATTGACCATACAACTTGCTTTAACCAATGGGATGGTAGCAAAAGGGATGTCGCTCTCAGACATATTGTATGGTCCCCAGGTCTATAATTGTTCTTTCCCCACTGCCACGAGATTAACAAATCCCGGAGAGAGGCTGCCCTGTCAGCCTGGGTCCTGGAGTGAAGAACAAGGCTGGAGGAAAGTTAGGGAAAAAAAAAAAGAAATTGAGAGAGACTCGTATATGAGTAAGAGGTACATCTACTTTCTTATAAGCCACTAAGATTTTTGTATTGGTTGTAACCTCAGAATAATGTAATGAAAGCTGATTTGTACAAGCAGGCACTCACGCATTTGGTGAATGATAACAGGAATGAATGGATGAAGTTGAAGTTCACTTCTAAAATGACTTTTTTTTGCCATTCTCTGCCTATTGAAATTCCAATCATCCTTCAAAGAATAGCTCAATAGCCATCTCCTGCTGTGTCCAGCTGCAATTGATGTTTCTCTGTACAAAAGTCTTTTCTGCATTTGAGATCCTTTCCTTCCAATAAATGTTCAGGAGCAAAATTGCTGGTCAAATAGAAGCATCGCTGTTTGTGTCTCTAAACACTTAATCCATCTTTGATTTCCAGTGACTTGTTTGTTTCCAAGCGAGTTGTTAGCTCCCCAACTATGCCTTCATTGTGCTTCCCACGCAACAAGCACAGGTACCAGTAAATGTGTGTTGTTGGCGAAGTCAGAAGAGCATCAGGAAATAATACAACCTTATAGATGATGGCATCCAGCCATTGTCTAGTGAACTGCCCTGGAGGCTTGAGTTAAATACCAAAGTATCATATGATACCAGAGCGGACTGCAGAAAAAAATTAGAAGTCAAACACAAGTGTAACACTTTTGGGCATGTTTTTGTTGATGAGAAAGCTAGGTATGAGTGAGTATCAGTAAAGCTTCTATTCAATACATAAGAAACGTCAGGCACTCTATGGCCATGACTTCCTACCATATTCCAACACCTTATTTTTGCATATGGGGAAACTTACATGTAAAGAGTTTAAATGATTTGTCTATGGTCACTCTTAGAAGCAGCTGTAGGGCCAGAAATTAAACTCAGGGGTGCCTCAGTCCAGAAGCTCAAACCTCCACCACCACGCTGCTGTGCTAACGTAATTTGGAAAGACCATGCTGGATGCTAAGCCTTCTCTGCACTGTCATCCCTCTCAATGGAAAGCTCATCCCAACCAAGGTGTTCATTAAGGTACCGCCCAAACGTGTAGCCCTCGCCCCTGCGTAAATGCGGGACATGGCAGAAATAGTCCCCAGCATAATATCTAGAAAAGTGACTTCACTGAGACAGAAAATAGGCTCAGTGAAGTTTCCATTCCCACACCTTGCTGACTGGGGCAGGGTGTGGGAATGGAGAGTGACCGAAAACAGGCAGGAAGGATCTTTGAGGGAAATTTAAAATGTTATAAAATTGGATTGCAGTGATGGTGCAAACCTCTGAAAGCTGGCCAAAACATCATCGGATTGTAAACTGAAAAAGGATAAATTTTCTGATATGTAAGCTGTATCACCATAGAACTCATAGAAAAATTACTGTCTAATGATCCAAAAATATATAATACAACTGTATATAAATATATCAAAATAATACATAATAAACATATCAACAAGCAAAGATTATATTCTTTTTCAAATACCAGCTGAGCAGTAGCATTTTTATTTTAATAATAAATATGATAATCACAAATTATTTATATTCAGCTCCAGTTGCACAGCCAACTGTCCTACTGTGCAGTTAATAAAGCTGACTTTTTCTGAGTGCTCTCCCTCAGACTTTTTGCCAGATCAAACCGATTCCCTCTAATTTAAGACAAGGCATAAGCTGATTTTTATGCATGATGGAATCATGAATGCTGCTTCAATTATCTATGTCTATGGAAGTTGCAAGCAAACTGAGCATTTTATACCCGTGCCTAATCTCCAGCTCCCATTTCAGACAGGAGCGCTGCTCTACAGAAGGTGTTCGCGTAGAAAATCCGTTTTCTCTTCCTTGTATTCAACTGTCTGCAGCACATGCTGTTGTTCAAATGTCATAGCCAGAAAAACACTATGTGCTTCACGAGTTGACACTCCACCTATATTTTAGTGACAACACTTTTTAACACTTCTCATAGCAATGCACTAAAAATTTATATATGTATACACATGTATATCTCCACAGCCAGTATGAGCCATGTGAGATTCACAGGCAAGAAATTAATTGAGTGCTTCTCTCTTTTTTTTAGTGCTTCTTCAGTGATATTCTTTAAATATTTTTTAACAGTTATTTAGATGAAAGACTGCCAGTTAGGAAAAGTAACAAGGGATAGAGAACTGCTTCGCTTTACCACCGGTCTCTTAGATCTCAGGTCAGATTTCCATACCCCATTCAGTGTAAAAATACGTGCAATATTTTAAAGGTCTGCAACTGATCTCATCTGATCCTTATTTCTTTAAAAGTAACTAAGTAATCAGCCACTGGCACTGGAGCCTCCCCATGGGGCAGTCACGCTCAACCCTGGGGGGCTCAGTAATGTTTTCATGTGATTAGTAGCCCCCAGGGGGGTTTCAGCTGAACAACTTTCCCTGCCTTGTTACATTTCCAAACGCAGCACCCTTTGAAAGGAGGCACCCTTATTATTGTCCCACAAATCTTGCTTTTATCTCAGCCTCAACTACATGTTTTATTTAAAGTTTTTATCCAGTTTTATTGAACTATAATTAACATATAGTAGTTTTCAGGTATAACACATAATGATTTGATGTGTGTGTATATATATATATATATATATATATATATACACACACATCATTTGAGTTGGATATATATATATCCATATATATATATGGATATATATATATCCATATATATATATATATAGCCAACTGATTCCCACAATAAGTTTAGTTAACATTTATCATCTCACATAAATACAACTTCTTTTGTCACAGGAAATTTTACGATCCACGCACTCAGCAACTTTATAATATATGATACAGTATCGTTAACATCATCACCATGCCATACATCTCCAAGACTCATAACTGGAAATTTGTACCTTTCAATCACTTTCACCCATTCTTCCCACCCCCCACCATCTAGCAAACACCAATCTGTTGTGTTTCTATGATGTGTGTGTGTGTTTTTTTAAGACTCCACATATAAGTGATACCATACAGAAATTTGTCTTTCTCTGTCTGACTTATTTCACTTAGCATAATGCCCTCAAGTTTTGTTCATGTCGTTTCAAATGACAGGGTTTTTTGTTTTTATGGCTAAATAGTATTCCACTGTATATGTATAGCATATTTTTCTTTATCCATTCATCCATGCGAGGACACTTAGGCTGTTTCCATGTCTTGGCTATTATAAATAATGCTGCAAAGACATGAGGGTGCATCTCTCTCTTCCAGATAGAGATTTTGTTTCTTTTGGATGTATACGCAGAAGTGAGATTGCTAGATCACATAGTGGTTTACTAGGAGCTTTTCTGAGGGATGTCCATGCTGTTTTCCATCACTTATGCTTATAGAAAGCTGCACCGGTTTACGGTCCTAGCAGAGGCGCCCAGGTGTCCCCTTTCCTCCAGCATCCCTAGTAGACGCACACCCTTGTCCAAGAGATCAGGTCTTTACCTCTAATTCTACCAGACTTGAGTTTTCTTACAAACCAAATTCCATGTATATCAAACAGAAAGATGAGGTGAAGTATTATAACAACTTAATGCCAAATTCCAATACATCTTGCCTTGAATTCTTACTTTCATGACTTCGCTGAATAAAAACAAAATTCCAAAAGGCAAATAAGCAAAGGGTCTGATAAGACAATCTATCCTCCTGTGGTTAAATATTCTTTTGCTGGTAACATAATATCGTCTCGCCTTTCGTGTCTAACCTCTGATGGTATTGCCTCTTTTCCTAGAGGAGGGAGTTCGAGTGTCTAGGCTGAAAACGGGACTACATACTTGACAATTATGAAGAAAAATGACTTTTGAAAAAAAACTACCAAATTAAACTACTAGTCTGATTGTCACATTCTAATATATTTATTATCTTTATACAGAAATATGATATCCACTGGTTTTTAAAAAAATATTATCTGTTTGTGACAAATCCCCCGAGGTTTGCACGTTGTGACACTTTCCTTTGCTTGTATTATATCAAGTGCTCTGTGGAGTTTCACGGCTAATAATGTGCTGTACCAGATGTCAATATGATCCAGCACGGAAACGATGCTCGGTTCCAAATCATTTAGTCCATGTCTTGCGGTTTCGGGTTGACCTAATGAAACAAATTCTGCAGATCAACCTGACTGCTTCGGAGCCTCTGAAAAGCCGACCCACTTATTTCTGTAGAAGGGAACGTTTAAAACCTGAGAACGTGTAAGACTTTGTTAAGTGAAATTAGAAAGACCTGGTTTTCTAGACTACTGGATGCGTTGAAGTCTTTCCACTGATTTAGCATTTTCAGGTGTGATTCTGAGTCTGGACGTATTACTACTGAACCAGTTGCTGTCAGCTGTCTACCACCAGTCAGTTACGTGGAAAAGCTGTGCAAAGAATCAACTCCGAGTCATTAAAGCTCTTCTACCCCCTCTTTTTTTATTTTAAGTGAGAATGGGAGAAACATAAACATTCTGGAAATAATTTATATTGTTTTAGTTTGTGGGTAGACTGTTGATTTACTCGAAAAAATCTTCTTTACTCTTTGACATAGTATTCTTGGTTCTACTTCAAAAAGACGACGCAAGGGTGAGAATCAATTTGCAAAATCTATTCTAGGTGTCAATCAAAATGTTAACGATTACGGGTTTATAATAAAAATTCCATTAGCATTAATAGAAAATAGAAATGTCATTTTTAAAGAAAAAAACCGATTTAAAAAAATCTAGTAATCCATATATTTAGAAAAAGGCAATTAATAGCATGATGGAGGAAACAGGGCCAGTGCTGTGAGAGCCATCCACTCAAACATTTCAGTAAACACATCTGTTCATGTGTTTCTCAACTTATAAAACTCTGAACTTTTAAAGCAATGTGATGGGAGAGAGACGGGAAGTATATATTAGGATTCCCAGGCCTTTCAAACATGCAATTTAAAGCATTCCTCCCTAGCAATCAGTTTCTTTAATTGCCCGCTGAGTGATCTGGGATAAGCCTCACTTTGCTTACATACTGTTTTTATGTCTTTAGATAACAAAGATCTCTTTTCTCAGCGTATTTTGGAATGCCCTAAGTAGGGCTGTATAATTTTAAGTACTTCACATGCATCCGACTCGATGACGGTGATTGGATGCGGGTATTTTTGAAATGCAGGTCAATTCAGTGTTGAAAAATGCTTTTTAAAAGGAAAAAAAAAGAAAAATGTACGTAGCATTGACAACTAATGAAGTGAGATTAGAGAAGGCAGGTGAGTCAGCGTTTCTCCATTAATTAGTGTGAAACTATAAACAGATTTCCTTTAAAAAGTTGAAGGTCACAACCTAGTATTTTCCAAAGAGCCAATGGTACGTCATAAACTCCAAAAGTAGCATAAGGAAAATGAAGTTCACCAAATACAAAGTAGGGCTCTCACTGTATACAAAATTAAATTAAATTACAAAATGTGTAAATCCACCAATAAACTCAAAACGGGGGGGCATTGCATAATATATCATTTATTACTAATTGAGTATTATCTCCGCTTTTGTGTTTGACAGAAAATTTTTATAACAAAAATGACAAAGGAGAAAAATCAATAATATAAAAGCCAAATATTTCAAGAGAAAATTGGTAATAAAAGACACAAAAAGATAATTCCAGAAAATAGAAGATTAGTATGGTCACTAATCATATGGAAAGATTAAGCTGCAAGGGCAATCAAAATGACACAAGTTAAACAAGTTTTTTCTTTTGATTGGTAAACAAAAACAGTAAATTTAACATAGGTTGTATTGTTATAGATGTAGGCAAATAAAATTTTTGGAAGTTTAACCCCAATATAATATATTCTAAAATTTGTTTCAGGGTAATTTTACAACATATATTGAACACATTTATATTAATTTATTTTATCCCAGACACTTGGCTTCTAGGTATTTATTATATGGATATAGCTGTTCAAATGTGTAAATATATATAAAGAAGTGTGTTCATAACACTTTTATTTATATTACAGATAAGTCAAAAATACTCTAAATGTCCGATAATAATACATAAAGTTCTGGTGAAAATGTTTATTTCTTCATTTGGAAGACTATGATATATTAATAAGTGAGAATAACAGGTGGTAGCATTATATATATTATATTTTTCTTAAATACATGTATGTGTATAAAAATATGTAATATACACATATAGATATGTTTATATATGGGTCTATCTATGCAGAGAAACAAGGGAGGAGAGAGAGCATACGCGTCAATGGTAAAATGACGGTAGTGAGTATCTGTCTGTGGCTAGCTGGCATGCGGTCTTATTTACATTTTTAAATAATCCTAGTGTAGCCCAGATGACACATGGAACAATGTACAATGGTAAATAAAATGGAAAGTTGCACACATTGTAATTCTGGTTATCCGCTCTGAAAAGACTGATAATACAATGTGACTTCTTATATCCGGAAGTATTCTGCAGTATGCCAGGCACCAGAAGGCCTGTTGCTAATTGCCTACTGCAGAGGAAGTTGATTCAAAATGATATTACCTATTTTCTGATTTTAGAACGTATGTACCTTTTTAGTTCTTTCTCCCCCAGTGGGGTTGCTGACTTTTTTATGACATCTGGACATTACAGTATTTCCAACTCTACTTGTGATGATGGGCTATGTGGTCAGTGGAGATTAAGAGGTTACACTGGATTTTCTCCATTTGATTTAGATTAGTAAGAATAAACAATATTGGAGGTTTCGTTTGCATGCGCCGAACTAAATGGCATAAACTCATACAATATAATTGTCTGGAACTAGCAAGACAAAAACTGTTCACTGGTAATTCTATTAGGAGGCTGATAGGGAATGAATGTTTGTGTCTCCCGCAAATTCATACACCAAAGCCCTAACACCCAACGTGATGGTATTTGGAGATCAAACCTGCAGGAGGTAATCTATGGTTACCTGAGGTCATGTGGGTGGGGCCCTGTTCCTATGGGATTAGTGTCTTCATAAGAAGAGATACCAGAGAACTTGTATTCCTCTCCTTGCACACACACAAAAAAGCACACATTCTTCTTCTCTTGGCCTTGGCAGCTGCCTGAAGGCCAAGAGAGGAGACCTCAGGATGAAACCTACCTTGTCATCGCCTTGATTGTGGACTTCCCAATCTTCAAAACGGTGAGAAGTAAATTGCTGTGGTTGAAGCCACCAGTGTGTGGTGCTCTGTCGTGGCAGCCCGGCTGACTAGGACAGAGGCATGCTCGCCTTCAGAAAGCGGGGTAAGAGCAGGAACCATGAGAGCTGTGGGGAAAAAAAGAGGCAAGAGAGCCAATGAGAAGGTTGCCCAGCCTCTCCTGGACACAGGACCCATTTTTCGCTCACCCATCAGGTGATGGATGGCAATCTACATACGGAAGTAATCTCCAAAAACACGTGCATTCAATTCTATGGGCATTGAATAATATCAAACCAAATGCTTGTTATCGGCAACAAATTTTCCCTGGAATTAAGCAATTTTAATATACTTTTTAAAATAAAATCAGTGACCAATGCTGATGCCATGAAACACTTAAGTAACGTTAGTTAAGACTGTATGAGTCTATCCATCTTCAGAAATAACAGTGGAAGAGGGCCAAGCAGAACTGATTTGTCTTCTGGGTCTGAAGTCTGATATCTAAATAAGTGTGTCCATTTAAAATGTGTTTTGCTTTTTAAAAATATTGTCAGGACACTTAAAAGACACAGTTGACTCCATGCATCTTGTTTCTTTTATACTTACTGGAAATATACATAATTTGAGTTGATCAGTTAATGTTAATCATTTGAGTTAATGACCTATAAACTGATCTGACTATCAAGACAATACTTCCAGCAACATCTCTGGAATAACGTTCTAAATACCAAATTTCCCCCAAGGCTTTTTAGTTTATACTCAAGCAATTCAAAGAGTGACCATAAGACTTAAGTTCTTGGATAATTCTTTTACTGATATAAACATTCTGTTTTATCCAACTCTGTCAGGGCAGGAATAGTCACTGTAATGTATCAATTCCTTTTCTCCTCTTTCAACACCCTTCCCCCAAATCACTATTTGATCATGTACAATTTTTTTTCATTTTCAGCCAAGTTTCTGTACTAGTTTATAAAAATAGAGTGAAAAGTGTATATTCATGATAGGGATAGAAGACTGAGGAAGCAAATGCCAATTTTTTTTTTCTCTAACCCAATAAGCTTGACTTTTTACATTACATTTTGATTTACATTATTTCCTTTCCTGATTTTTTTCTAATTCAGTATTTTTGTTGCTGACCTTGCGATGATCAGCTGGATTCGCAGCCATCAGCTTTGTCTTCCTGGGCTCTTCCCAGAGCTGCCCACATGCCTCCCGTCCAGGGCAGAAGCCCTCTCTGCTCGGAGAGGTGCCTGTGCCGCCTGGGACTGAGCTCAGCCTGCCCTGCGGCAGAATTACCCACCACAGAAAAGTGTGTACATCTCCTCTAATGTGGAAAAGGCTCAAATGACCCATGGAGAGGTGGGCGGGGCTGAGGGAAGTTTTCTCAAAAGGAATCAGGGCATAAACAATGTAAAGATAATGATGACTTTTCCTGCCTTTTTGCACAAATTACCCTAGAGGGAGAAATGTAGAAGTAGATGAAGGAGTACTGCTTTGAAGTTGAATGTCCATTGTCTGCATTGGAGTTGAATCATAACTGCTGCTTTTTTCCCAAAGTAACTAGGTTGATTTCAAATCCTTCAACCCTCCCTAACTAAATTACCCATGCATTCAAAGTTCTGAATAATTTAAAAATATATGCGTTCCTTTAAAAACATACGCATTTCTCCTTAAGAAAAGGGAAGGGGGAGTGATATGTAGAATTATACATGTGAATCTAAAGAAAACCAGGGATTTAAAGCAGAGAACTAGACGATGTCGAGATTCTATTTTTACCTGACTTTTACTACTACTTTAGGCCAATCCCCTACATTCTCTGACTTAGTTTTACACTTAGTTTTCAGTTAAAATGAGGTTAATGATCTTTCTCAGAAGGCAATATACAACTTATCCAGCCTTTGCTAATACTAGTCAGCCACTTCATGACAAACAAAACGTCATTATTATTTAACAGCAAAGGGTGTTAACAATTGCTGAAATCTACTGGAAATATTCTGTCTCAATCTGTAAGCATTCAATTAAATTTTATTTAATGCCCACAGAGCAAACGAATGACTTTTAGCACTTAATCCTCACTAGGGAAGGCAAAAAATAATTACCTTAGACTGAACTCTTGGGTTGGCCAAAAAAGTTTGTTTGTTTTTTTCTGTAAGATGGCTCTAGCAGTGCTTACTTGTCTTTAACTCCATTTGAAACAGTTTTGTTAGATTGTATTGTGACAGCTGTCATATCAGTGTACATTTTAAAAAAACTTACCAAAATTGGTGAATTTTTGTGTAACCATTTTAAGATTGAAGATGAAAGAAAATACGCAACATTTTTGGCCTATTTGCTGTATTATTTCAAGAAAGGTAAAAACATAACTGAAACATACAAAAAAGATTTGTGCAGTGTATGGAGAAAGTCCTCTGACTGATCAAATGAGTCAAAAGTGGTTTGTGACTTTTCCTGCTGGAGATTTCTCCTTGGATGATGCTCCGTGTTGGGTAGACCAGCTGAAGTTGATAATGATCAAATCGAGACATTAATTGAGAACAATCAACATTATATCATGTGGTGGATAGCCAATATTCTCAAAATATCCAAATCAATAAAGTTATTGGTGAAAATGAGAAATATGTATTATTTTATGAAAAAAAGTATGGACTTTTTGGCCAACCCAATATAATCTAACATGCTCTGGGAACTTCAGATCGAAGTGAGAGGGCCAGGGACAAGGGGCATTGATTTCCATAACTAAGTTTTGTGTGTAAAATTAAATTGACCTTAAAATATTAGGAAGAGGAGTATTTTGGCCTCTTGGTCATTTACTGATTTCATTTGGATATATTTCACTCTGCTACCCTTCAAATAGGGAAAGCAAAAAATTAAAAAATGTCGATGGGTTGATGCAACTCTATGGAATTCTAGAACAGGAAATTGTAGACAGAAAGGAGATTAGCGGTTGCTTTGTCTAGTTGGTGAACTAGGTGGGGAATAAGGACATGGGGCTTCCTTTCAGGTAATTAAAAATATTCTAAAATTGACTATGGTGATGTGTGCACATATCTGTAAATATACTAAAAACTATCGAATTCGAATTGTATACTTTAAATGAGTATGTAAGTTCAGATACCTCATTGAGTATGTGAACTATATCTCAATGAAGCCCTTTAAAATTTTTTTATAAAGGTAAACTAGCCACATACAATTTTAAGGTATGTTCTTCTTTCTCTGTTTTCTGAAAATTGTTTTAATCTTTCTAATCCTTCCTCCCATTCATTCTGATAGTCTATAAGTTTGAATAAAAATAAATGTCCCTTACTTATGTTTATTTCTACCATCTTCTTCACCCTACTTCTTTAGTTATTTTTTCCTTTTTCTACTCTCTTTTAATTCCCATTTGAGGTTCTTTTTTTTTTCTCACTTCTCTTTTGCTCCTCTCCCAAATAAGATGGCATATTCTTTATTTAAATCGAACATACACAGTTAACTTTAAAAATGCTGTTGGGAAATTACACAACATTCTCCTTCTCTAGAAACAAACAGTCCTCGGGTTGCGTATCTTAGGCTCTGCCATCGAGGTGTATATGAAATTGTTTCACATTTGAATTCTAGGTTGCATCTGATTTATTAACCCTTTGTGCCCAGCATTGCTATGTTTGTTTGATGGGCTCCGTGTTGACCTGTGTGGGCACGTGTTCCTCTATTTTACCCCCAGTGCCCACTTGTATCTCAGGGCTGCTCTTCTTGAATTATGTTCTTTGAAAGTTTCTTGGGCACAGGTATTCTTGTTGAAATGAAAATGCATTTCATCCTTGTTGGTAAAAGTTTTTTTATACAAAATTCTAGATTGTGAGTTACTGGTTGCATGTTCTTTGAAGATATTGATCTACTCTACTGGCTTCCAGGGTTACTGCTGAGATGTCAACTGTTTCTCAGTTGACTGGTTAAACTTTAAATTGTGATTAAAAAAAAAAAATAAACCACCTGCCTTCAACATCACTTCTTTGTCTTGGGTATCTGTATTTTTTCTATAATGTGTACATAGAGGTCAGTTTTGTTGTATTTATCTTGCTTGAAATTTATTGAGTTTCCTAAAACTGAAGAACCTAAAAATTACGTCATTATATACAGAGTCTGGCACAAATAAAGCCCCCTGTTTGTTACAAAATCATAAGCATGCAATTCTGTAACATAACATTATCACCTTCAAGCACACCATATGAATTTTAGGTGACATGTTCATTAAAACTATAAATTATTACACCCACATTATTACCATACCAACCACACTTGAGCAGGCATTACTTCTGCTGGACCCTATATTTTAAAATTGTCTATCCTTCCAATTCTTTCCTATTTGCTTTTCATTTAAAAAGCCTGTTAAGTGACCACTGGACCTTCCATCCGCCAGGTGTCTTAAGCTCTCGTCCATACATTCCATCTCTTTGTCTCTTTGTTGCATTCTGGATAATTCTTCATACATACCATGCACTCATTCTTTCTCAAGCTGTATGTAATCTGCTATTAAGCCTCTTTTTTAGATTTTATTTTTTTATGATTATACATTTTTAAATTCTAATAGTTTTTTTCTTAATGATCCTACTTAAGAACACCTGTTTTACTATCGCTATGGTCACTCCTGGTGCAGCACAGCTCTGGGGACAATAAAGGACACATTGCAACGGAAACTGACAACCATTCATTGGCCTCTCAGTTTCTCTGGCCATTGTGTGCTCCTAACCATCCCTGAAGACACCCAGACTCAGACAAATTCATATGCTGAAATCTTAACACCCAGGGTATTGGTATTGGGGAGGAGGGACCTTTGGGATGTGCTGAGATCATAAAAGTGGTCATCACGAGGTCATAATCCTCACCATGGTATTAGTGCCCTCATAAAAGAGACCCCGAGGGCTCCTTAGGCCCTTCTGCGAAGGGAGGACATAGGGGGACGTTGGCAATCTGCAGCCCAGAAGAGGGCCCTCTTTTGCCCGTACCCTGATCTCGTACATCCAGCCGCCAGACCGTGAGAAAGAACTTTCTGTTGCTTACTAGCTACTTTGTCTGTGACATGTTTTAAAGAGCACCCCGAATGGACTAAGACAGGTATTTATATGAAATAGGACATTTCACAAGTCAGTTGTTGAGAATCTCTCCTGGTCGGTGGATTAGCAACTTCGACAGTATCTGTAACTATATAGCTTGGCTAAATAAAAACTAGCTAACAATCTTTAGACTTCTATTTCCCTTTGGGCTGGAACCCTTTGTTGGAGAAGTTGTTCGGGGGTCTTCGGCGGGCGTGAGGGCAGTTCCCTTACGCAATCATAAGGGTGCAGTTTCCCTCCTGATGTAACTGCTGGAGGGTGAAGCAGTGATCTCACAGCTCGGAAACACACCAGCAAGAAACACTGAAGCGTCCACCAGCCCATGCTGTGTCCTTTAAAAAAAAAGGCTCGAACCATGAAAAACAATCATATTTAATAATTCCTCTGAGGAATCTGCTGAAGAGGTGGTGGATAACTAGAGGTGTGGGATTCCAGATACGCATGCAGCTGCCCGGCTTCAGGGACTTCTCCGTGGTCCTCTCTTTGAAATCTCAGTGGAGAAAGCTAATTCCTATTATCAATTATAGCTTCAAAAAAGCCCATGGCATTTAAAAAAAATCTGTGTCTTTGGTAATGTACAAGTTGAGTCAAATACTTATTATTTTTTTAGAGTTCTGGTCTCCTAAGTAAAGGGTGCAAAAATAATAGATTGGGATATAGCAAGAAAAATGAAAACTTATGTTTGTACTTGTCTTTATTATATCATTATTTTTAAACTCCATATTTTATATGTTTATGATGTCTAGAATGTAATATAAAGTTCTTTAGTATATAGAATATATAGAGAGTTACAGGTTAGAGATATAAAGATTAGGATGTTATAGATTTTTTTAAATGTAATTATTTCTGCCTCTTTGGCTGAAATTTCAAAGGATTAAAAAAAAAAGAAGAAGCCCAAACAATAAGATGCAGAGGGCAAGTACCCTCATATTCATGTATTCAGAATTGCTAGTTGATTATGCAGTCCTTAGGTCAAGGTTATAAAAGAGTTAAGGACAAGATGAGAGAAACCAGTTGTAGGACTGCTGTGGTCTATTTTCTCCTTATTTCATGGAAAAGAAGTGGAATTTCCTTCCCTCTCACTTGAACCTGAATGAGAGGGGTTTTAAGGAGGTCACCTCGCACGCTGGCTTTTTATCCAGTGTAATTCGGAAGACACAATGGATTCATACCTGAATTGCACTCGCCAGCATTAAGACTTTGATGTTTGCCAGCACAGTGGACCAAGCAAGTATCCCGAAACTCTGTGATAAATACTCAGCAATATATTATGAAAGAACGCATGCAATGGATGAAGAAAGATATAATTTATTCTGGGGAGCCTTCTGAGCTCATTTCTTGCACACCTCCACACGCCAGGCCCCCTGTGTGTTTGGTGGGAGGGCTCCTGTTGGACAGCCCTGATATGTTGTCACTTCTCTGCTTTCCACAAGGGTAGCAGACGGATCTTGGGGCGCAAACAGGATTTATTTGTCTATCGACTGAAAGAAGCCATCCCTCCTCGTGTCTGCTCGTGGGCTTGCTAAAGTTCACAGACTTTCCCAGAGGACTCTGGAAGTCCTGAAGCTTTGTCTCCAAATTAGATTCTAGTTGCCTCGTGGGCCCTTTGTTCAAGTCTGGATATTCCCGGGGACGGCCTTCTCTAGGCAGCTCCGCAGGAGCCACATGAAGGCAGGAGGGGCTGGAGGCGGGCCGACGGGGGGGTCAGTTTTAGTTGGAATCTGCGCCCTGTGCTGATGATGCTCGGATAAAATTACTGGGCGTGTCTCCACAGTGAGGACAATAGCAGTTAGAGAAGAGATGCTCCTATGACTGATGGGATGTTAAGAAAAGAAACTACTAGAATCTTTAAAAATTCAATCATTAAAAAATAAAATCCAAAGGAAAGGCTTAATAGCAGATTACCTACAGCTGAAAAAAATTAATTAGTCGCATGTCTGAAGAAACCATCCAGAATGCAGCAGAGAGACAAAGGGATGAGAAGTAGGAAAAAGACTTTACGTGACGTATGCTTTGCCTTTAACAGTCACTGAATGGGCATTTCAAAGAAAAAGCAGATTTGAAAGGTGGGAGAGGAGAGACAGTAAATTCAATAAATGTTAGACAAAGAATTATTTAAAAATAAGTCCACTTAGTTTCAGAAAACAATGGATTTCAAGCAGGAAAGATAAAAAGCAATTAATCTCTCTACATTTTACTGGACTGTATGTAGTCCAGTAAAAATGTAGGCCACCAAAGGCAAAGTGATGATATTGAAGGCAACTAGAAGTCGCTTTTTAAGAGATCACACTGAAAAGTATAACAGTCAAACTGAGAAACAGGTGACTTGTCAACAGAAACACTGCAAGTCAAGAGGGAAGGGCAGTATCTTCACGGTGCCAACAAAACATAACTAACAACCTAGAACTTCATGTTCAGAAAAATGTCTAAGAACAAGATAAAATGCATTATCCGACCAACAAGAACAGGCAGTTCACCACCAAAAAAAAAAAAAAAAAAGAAAGAAATGAAAACAAATCGTAAAGATTACTTTGCCTGTGTTTTGTTAAACTAACTAAACCAGGAGGTCCTTGGACTGAGATGGCCCCAATACTTTAACAGGCCCGATCTAAGTCTGTAGATGCTTTGAAGGTAAGAAATCAAGACCTAAGGAAAAGCAATCATAAACACCCAACTAGGTTTTCCCAAATAGTAAACCACTTCTGCTTTAGCCGAGCAAATCATTTCCTTGCTTTGCGTCCACCTCTTAGCTGTAAAAATTTTTCCCCAAAGCCTACAGATAGAGTGTTTTGAACAATTTCCTCTTTGGGATTGTCTGATTAAAGTGGGTTTTCACTCCAATAAATTCTTAAAAATTTTAACATGCCTACATTTGTCTTTTCACAGTTTAATATTTAGTAGCTTCCATACTGTGTATATTTTGCCTTTATCATGTTTCTAAGATAAAAAAAATTATAGAGTTTGTTTCATTAAGCTTCAAAGACAAGGATGACCATGCAATTTTTGGTTCAAATTAGAGTATCTTGAAAATATGAGAGGCACTGTTAATAATTACAGTAGTTTGAAGCAGAAGAGTCTTGGACAAACCAGTGTGTTCGGCAGTCCCACCAGAAAGTATCTTAAATCCCATTTGCATTCCATAAGAATGTTATTTTCATGCGTGCCATTTGTGGAAAGTGTTAGGAATTATTGCTGTCTAACTCTATATTATATGAGCGTACCATAATCTACAGGGTCCAGCAGAAGTAACACCTGCTTGAGTGTGGTGGGTAGGGTAATAATATGGGTGTAATAATTTATAGTTTTAATTTGAACATTTCATCTAAAATGTCAAATGGTGAGCTTATGCATGATATTGGTATGTTACAGAATTATGTGCTCATGATTTTGTAATAAAAGATGCTATAATTAAAAAGTGGCATTATTCGTGCTGGATCTTGTATTATTTTTCTGTTGGCGGGTACTTAAATTGTTCTCAGGTTTTGACGTGACAGACAATCCCACTAAGAGCATTTGTATGTGCCTCCCCGGATACACATGGTAGAGTTTCCCTAGGGTGTCTTCTAAGAGTGTCACCACTTGATGAAAAGTATGACCACATTCCACTTTCTAAGAAGTCTTCAATCTGTTTGCCAAAGTGCTTGTGCTCATTTATACTCACACTTCAGTGTGAAAAGTGTTCCATTTTTCCTAATTCCTAATAATATTAGACATGTTATTCTATGTTGCTTTGATACGTGTGAATTTGTATTGCATGGTTTTTATATGCCTTTTCCTAACCATAGTGAGCTTAAATATTTGTTGAGTATATGTTGCCCATTCCTGTTGCTTATGTGAAATAACTATTTATTTGTTTGGTTTAGTTTCTTCTTGTTTATTTTGCTTATCTTTTTCTTATTGCTTTGTAGAATGTGTTCATACATTCTCCGTAATACCAGTATTTCAGGCACATTTGCTGCAAATATCTTACCTCTGCTTCTAGTTGATCATGTCCCTTTGCTTATGAATCTACATAAAAATATGCAGATGTTTTTAGGTTAGATGTTACCAAATTTATTAATTTCTTTATGGTGTGTGATTTTTTATCCAGTTAAAAACCATTCCCATGCCCTAGAATAATAAAGATATTGTCCCGTATTTTATTTGAACACTAAATATCAGAGTGTGCTTTTCATGTTCAGGTTTTTAAATGACTGGGAATTGATTTCTGTTTCAGAGTAAGATGTGACACTAATTTCAGTTAGGTTTTCTTCCCTCGCATTAATAACACGTTATCCCAGTTCCACTAATTTCATTGCTCATCCTTTCCACGGTGATCGTGAAGGTCAGCTCTGCTAAAGATCAAGTTCCTAGGTGTGTGCGTTTGGTTGGTATTCTCTGCCTCGTGTCTGCGTTTACCACTTTCAGGGCACCAGCACATGGTCTCATCATAGTTTATAATGTATTTTGATATCTGGTTCTTCTTCAACATTTTTGGAGTACTCTGAAACTTTTGATTGTCTATATACATTTTAAGATAGCTTTGTGAAATTTTCTGCAAAGTATTTCTGAGACTTTTCCGGAAATTTCATTAGCTGTATAGCTGAATCTATAATAAATGTATATATGTAGAATATTAACATTCACTATTAATAAACATGGCATATTGCTCCATTTATTTTAGCACTTTAAAATTTATTTTTCAGTAAAACTGTTTCCTCCAAAAAAGTTATGCGTACATTTTTAGAGTTAATCTCCAGCTACTTTTTTAATGCCTATGTACATGCTATCACTTTTGTAAATTACATTTTCTCATTCTCATCACTCTTGTTAGAATCACAATTGACCTTTCTATGTTGATCATCTGACTAATCATCTTACTGAATCCTTATTAATTAAGTCCAAAGGCTAGAAAGATAGAAACTATATTTTCTCCCTGACAGCTAGGATCCTGGATGTGAGATGCACATATTCAACTGAAAATGTGTCATTGCATCCCATAAGGAGAAGGCCACATGTCTACTGTGACTTCCATTTCTGCAGGGAAAGGGTTACAAAGGCTTTAGGGTTTCCTGCAGTAGCTATAACAGAGGTCCTGGAGTCTGCACCCTGGCTTCAGGACGTCCAAAGCGACCTTGTTGTTGCAGCTCATGATGGAAGAGGTATAATTCTGGAAACAGCAAAAGTTGGTGTAGCTTTTTGGTTTAGCAAGTGGCTTCCTGATTACTCAGAAATATTACTTATCAAACATGTCTCAGTTTTATAAATAGTCGATCTTAACAGTCTTATCGCATTAAAGAGAATCAACAAATTAAAATACATGTCCAAACAAGAAATAACCTAGGATCCAGTTGGTTTAAATGCTGATTTATCAAACACATATGAAAAAAACAATTCTAATCCCATATAAATGCTTCCAGAAAAAAGATAAGTATACTTTCCAATGGATTTTGTGATATTAGTGCAGGGCAATATTAACATCAGCAAGGGTAGTGTAAAGAAAAGAAAAAGTGATTTTCAGTTTCGAACATATCCTTTGCCATACAAACAAGTACACATGTTGAGACAGTAAAGCTTCCTTTTTCAGAGATACATTTTTCTCTCTCACCATTTCATGGAAAGTGTGGCCTTGCAAGACTCCCAGCTTAATGTGAAATTCTCAATTCCATCTCCCATCAGACTAATGTTTGATAAGCATTAGTTCCCATGCTTTCTTCTGTTGTTAAATAAAAACAAAAGCAAAAAAAAAAAAAAAGGCAAAGCACTTAGGGTAGCTGCAGCTTTCAAACTCACTGAAAAGTTTGTGTTTATTACCTTTGAGGATTTCACTTAAAAACAACAACAACAAAAAACTGATCTAAGCTCTACTCAATACCAATTAAATATTTTGGGTGGGCCCAAGCACCTGTAGGGTTTAAAACCTCGCCAAGGTATTTTAATGTACAGTCAGGGTTGAGAGTAGACTGCAGACGTAGAGGTAGCAAAGGCAAGGAGAAACAGTGCTTCGCTGGCATATTTATTATGTTATCCAAAGCAGAAGCCGTCAAAGCTGTTTCTAAATGGGGAGGAATCAGGGAGCCTAGGCCAACTGACCACATCACCCTGGGATTTATAATAATCAAGATTTAAAAAAAAAACAAAAACCTAGGGCCTTGTTCCAAATCAGTTAAATCAGAATATCAAGGAGTGGGACAATACTTATATAAAAAAGAAGAAAGTTTTACCTTTTGTGGTGGTGTGGGTGGGCCTGGAGAACAATATGCTAAGTGAAATAAGCCAGGCAGAGAAAGGCAAGTACCATAAGATTTCACTCAGATGTGGAATCTAATAGACAAACTGACCTAACGAGCAAAATAGAGACAGACTCAGAGATGGAGAGCAGGCTGACAGCTAAGGGAGGGAGGGTAGGATGTGGAGAGATTAAGCAAAAAGCAAAAAGCAAAAAGGACTCATGGGCATGGACAACAGTATGGAGATTGTAGGGGGAGAAAGGGATATAAGGGGACTAAATGGTAATGGGAAAAATATAATTACTAAAAAGAAAAGAAGGGGATATATAATGGGTACAGGAATATAGGAAAGTTAAAAAACAGCACTGTAGTCTTGTGAATAGCTGAAAAAATTAGAACGCTAATATCTTTATTACGCCTGTATATCAAACTAACTAAAGTGGGTACTATTCTTAGCAAGTGAAAATCATAGAATATAAATATTCAGTCTTAATTCTAAAAAAATAAAATAGTTTCCTCCTGGGCCAAGAAACAAGGCTTTCAGGAGGCAAACCTTAGCCTAAAGCAACGTTTTCCTCTTCTCCTTGAGGTCCAAGATAGTGAGCCTCAATTCCAAGGCAGGGAGATGCCTACGCATGCCCAGCATGGATAGCAAACTAGCAAGGGAACAATATTGGAATAAAGCCTGCAGCTAGATCTGGGCTGTAAACTCTGAAAGTCCTCATCTTGAGTAACGAACTCTATACTTCCTATGTCTTGCCCCAAAAAGTGGGTTTCAGTTAGAACTATTTACCTGTTCTTCCACAAGAGACAATCATGGATAGTCCTAGCATGTCTTAGTTCACTGTTTATCCGTTTCCCCCTAGGGAAGAGCCACCAAAGCAAAAATGTGAGTGGCAAGGGACAAATGTACAGCCCCTGCCCCTGAATTCTGATGGACTTCAGAATTATTCTGCAAGAGTTACAGAGCCTTCGAACATTGCCTTCTGACCTTGACTTTCCCACATTCCCTCTTTCAACCGCATTTCCCTTTTCTGAATTCTAAGGTGTTTTCATCTTTGAACGGACCAAAGTGAATGGGTTAAACGGTGAGTTCAACAGGAAAAAGTCGTTGATGGTCTGACTGAATGAATGTAAGAGTTCATTCAAATGCAGTTGGAAGTTTACTTTGGCTTCTGCGCCCACTCAAGAATAAATACATTCGATCCAAGAAATTTAGAAATCCAAATTTTCCACAGCGCGCTGATGGAGGCAGGTCAGGTCCGGTCAGCTCTATTTGTAGGTCAGTAATTGGGGCTAATTCCGGCTTGGCTCAGCACAACCGCAACCCTCGAGTGTTTAAAAATGCTCTGCGTTTCTATTTAGGGGTCAGAGTTAAAAGGAAATATGTGCCCAGCTTGAACTCTACATTTCAGAATCATAACGTCACAACAGCCAGGCTAAGAACTGTAAACCTCCACGGAAAGAGAGAAGGGGCAGGGACCGAAAGGGAGACTGACTGGAGGAAGTTAGAAGTGGTTGGTTCTAAGATTAGCTTTGCATTAAACAGGGGCTGAGTGGTTAAGATCAATACTCAGAATTTGATACTCTTGCATCTTAATTTTTAACGGAATTAATCATGTGGGGAGTACCTACTAGGTAGCATGTGACAGGCATTCTGAAAGCGAATAAGCCCGTCTTGCCTTTAGTGGCTAATCACTTCCAGTGAGAGCCTACTCTGCCCACAGAGGTCTTCTTAAAAGCAGTCCCCTTCCTCTCACTTTTTGAATACCTTTGAATTTAAACTTGAGGCAGTTCTTAAGTATCAGCCCTGATTTAGATGCTTGGGGCTTTCCTTTCCGGGCTTCTCACTCTCCTCAAGTAATTAAGTTTCCTAATGATAAAGAAGAATCATTACAATAATATTGATACCTGCTATAATCACCGGCATTCTGGCTTTTCAATTTCCAGTATTTGCCTTGAATCAAGTAGCTCTGTGCTGATGCCACAGAGGGTCACCCGATGAAGGGGCTGATAGGAAGAGGACGGCTCTACTTAGCATGCAGGGAGGGTTATGCTTTTCTGGCCTTGTAGAGCTAATCTTTCAAGTTGTCCTTTTTTGACTTTCTCAGTTTAATCAGTTTAATCTCATCTTCTCTCTTTTCTGATTACAAGGATTTTCTGTAGAAACCTCTCCTCCACAATAAAGGCCATGTGGCAATTTATTCTCATATTGATTTTAACATTTCTGTTCCCCTACCGTGGAGCCAATCAGGCCGGGGTGGGGGGCGGTGGGGGGAGGGGAGGAATGGTGTGAGGAGGCTGGAGGAAGAGCAGCCGGAAGAAGGGGGATGAGAGGGGAACAGAGAGGGAAAGCCCTTCGATACTGTCATTATTGGAAAGCCACACGCTCCAGCTATCTGAACACCCGAACTACAGCTTAAATGCACTGGAAGCAGAAATGACAGCCAAATGGGGAAAGTCTCTGTGATGATTCAGGTTAGATAAAGACGGCTCTGACAGCAAGGGCTTACCTCCCATTTTCCCACCGAAGAGATGAGAGCCAGACAGAAGACACACCAGACACACACACACACACACGCACACACGCACTTCTCTGCATTCGGAAATATCGCATGCATCTAAAAAGATGAACCACACAACCACCAGGTTCCTTGTGGATTTTCTGAATTCTGTTTCCATTCATCCTCTTTCCACTCAGAGAAATGGGCGGTGTCTACCTGGGTCCCCAGGAGAGAGCAGACAAAGAGCCATTTGTCAAGAGAGGGGAAGAGTGGGGTTGGAAGGGAGGTTGGTGTGTCTGCTTTTGAACAATGAGTTTATGAATGGTTACTTGACCACTCAGTGGAGATGTCCAGTTGAGGGTTATATACAAGTTCAGGTTGCAGCAGACCACCTGGAGTAGAAGGTGGAAAACTCTGAAAGGAACAAGAGTTTGGTGAGTAGACACATTTAAAAAACAGTTGTGCTTTGTAGGTCAAGTTCAAATATCATATATTAAATTGACATAATTAGCTGTGTAATTTTGGAAGAATTTGGAAACTGTGGGAAATTGACCAACTTTAGGCTCTGGTCAGCTATTTATTTAATGACATCATGCCCACTGGAAAATATACAAAATATAACAAAATTTTAGAAAGTATTCTTGTTCTGTAATAAAAAAGCTAAATATATCTTCAGGTATCAACTTTCTTTCTTTGTGGTCAGATAAAATGGGCCAAAAAAAGAAAAAAGAAGCAACAAAGAAAGAAATCTCCACAGGGACCCACAGATGCTCGAGGACTGAAAGGAAGCACTTGTTTTAAAATCCTCAACTTCTTTCCGTTTGTTCTGATGCAAACTACAACAGTCACTGAAAGTTTAGTGAGTGTCCAGAACAGTTTTATTTTGCAATGATTCCTCTTGGTCCTGAAAACCACAAGCTATAAATGTAAGGTAGACCGAATCACTGCCCCAAATGTGTGTCTTCTTAGATGGGCGATGGTGGGCAGGGTGGGGGTGGAGCTACAGAGCCAAGTATTTTGCACAGTTAATAGGCAGCATTTCCACTCTCCCCAGTGAATCTTTGTACTCTCTCTTCAGGGTTCCTGGAGATAATGATAGACTATAGCCAGCTGAAAAGAACATCTGTTTTAAGAACTGTGAACTTACAGGAGCCATTTGTCTGTCTGATCTGTTCCCATTATTTTCCTCCTTATTTTGCACCATTATACTTCTCCATTGATCAAATCTATGCAAAATAAAGGAATTGAGAAAAACGCTAAACAGCCATAATTTCTTCTTCCTTCAAACGGTTACCCACCACCTTTCCTGTTAAATAATTCTGCTTGATATAAAACAGTCAACTTTTTTTTTTGTAAGCATGTGTTTCCCTTTCCCTTTAAATGAAAGCCTTTGGTTCACTAGGGCTCACTGCTTAATGATATTGTGGTGGAGCTAGCCCAGGAGAACAATGCATCCATTAATCTGCCTCATGCTTAATTGGTAACTACTGTATGAGCTGGCATTTCAAACACAGATTGCAAATGTACTTGAATTAGTTACTGTTTAATTGATACAACTGGCACTCAGCCTAGAACCAACATGCAGCTACTGTAAAAAGAGGGAGACTTGAAAAGAGAGAGAAAAAAATACAAGGTATGATTGTGATTCATTCTTTATATGTTTATATCAATTATTTGTGGATCATAATTGCATAGTTTTCTTATTGCTGCAACAAGCAACAGACCAAAACAGGCTTCTC
>PVKM010013593.1:0-30100 GCA_004027735.1 Carollia perspicillata
ATATTATTGTGAACCTTTGAATGTGTTATATTTTCTCATTTTTCCTGTTCCTTGAAGTCTTGTGTTGCCCTCTTCATATATGAAGAGTAGTCACCTCCTCTAGTCTTCACAAATGGAGTGTATGGGATAAATTTCTATCAGCCTTGCCAGTGATTCTGAGGGTTCTTCCTTCCTCTCTCTCCTCCCCTCCCCTCTCTTCTCCCCTCCCCTTCCTTTTCCCCTCCCCTCCCTTCCTCCCCTTCCCCTCTCTCTCCCCCCACCCCACACCCTCTCTCCCTCCCTCTCTCTTCTTTCTTTCTTTCTTTCTGTGGTAGAATTGTTGAACTTCCGTGCCTTCCTTCAGTTCTCCAACACAACAGGCTGGGTGCTGACAGCCTCTTTTTTTCTTTTCCAAGAATGGAGATGAAGCTCAAATTTGTGGATCCTCTGGGCTGGCCGATTTGGGCTGACTTTTCTCATTGCTCAGTAGCCGTCTGCCAAAGATTACTTTTGCTGCCATTAAGAGTGCATACAGAGTGCAGCCAGCCACAGGGTTGGGTATTGGTGCTTGTGGGCCAGCTGGGGGAGATCTGTGTGTGAGGCGTTTCTAGTCACTTATGGGCAGACTTCTAGAAGGAGTCCTCAATGCAGTTAGTAAGATCCGCTTTCCTTTAATATGCTCTGAGTGTCTTATCTGTGGTTCTCTCAGGCTCTTCCTGATCCCCAGTCACACAGCTTATGACTCTGTCATCTGGGTGGGGCAAGAGAGAAATAGGCCTGTCTGACAGTGTTTTTCACAGCTGGGGACTCTGGGCTCTCTCACATGCTCTCATTTTCTTCCATGGCAGAAATCACAGGCTGAGAAGATCTCTCTGGGCACTGATATGTGCCATCTGGGGGAGGGGCGATGTGGGTAAAGTCAAATTGTTTCTCTCCACTCTCCAGTGCACCCAACTCACACTCCTTTTTGCTCCTGTGTTGTGCTGGAACTTCCCTACTGGAAACCTGGACACTCTTGAAGGCTCTTTGTATGTGGGTGATTATCTAAAATAGTGTTCTCCATGGGCTCCCCGACCACTACTGAGAGAGGCTGAAGCTGGTTCATAGCCACTGCACTGTCCACAGCCAGGACCAATGTCTGTATGACTAGTACCCCACATGGGGGTAGGCGAGACACTTCCCAGGTCCTTTGGCACGTGACGATGTATCTGATAGCTCCCATAAATGGCCCCCTGCTTTATTTTTTGTGGATCAATGCCAAATTGTTGAGGGGCAGGTGCAAATTAGGGCATATTATTCAGTCATGTTGCTGAACTCCAAAAAGTTGTTCTTGATTACAGTCTCAGTTGGAATGATCCTGAAAGACAGTTTTGTAAAGAAAACATATTGAAGTGGCAATTTAAATCAAAATTTAGTTTCGTTGAACACATTATTGGTGTATATATACTATGGTCAAAATATATGTGGAACCTCTCTTGGTATATTAAGTCTGATCAATTTAAGGATCCTCTAATTAAATTTGACTCCAAAGAAAGAAGAATGGTGACCTTTTGAGATTACAATGAAGACAAGGCTTTGATATCATACTAGCTAGCTAGTATATAACATTTATAAATGTTATTCCTTTATTATTATTGCCCTAAAGCATTTTCATTGTTAAAAAAATAAAAACATAAAAATAGGTTCTAGTTAGAATGAGGCTTCTGTGATAATCTTGTTCTATGAAATGTCTGCATTAAATTTCTAACTGTTAAGTTCATATTTTGTGGTATATTTTTACTTGTAATTACCTTGCAGCATGGTTCTGGCCATAAGTAAAGCACTGTTCTTTCTAAAGAATTATTGTAGATTAAGATGTAACCTCTCAAAGGGAAATAAGTTGGTATGAAATATGAACCCTAGGCTTTACTATATTGCATACTTTAAGAGAAATCAAAGCTATAATTTTTCAAGACCATATATCAATTCAATTTAACGTATTATACGACATTTAAAGTAGTATCTTTTTGAGAGAGATATAGTGGACTTTATTTGAGATGAATGCAGTCTCCCAGACAAACAGGCTGTGCTACTGATGTTCTGATGTCTTGAAGTGCTAAGAGCCTATAATTAGTGGAAGTAAGGTTCAGGGAGAAATGTCAAAAAAATCAGAACTCACAGAAAGAAGAGATAGAGATTTCTATAACAGATATATTTAGGTAAATTACCTGTTGTAAAAACCTGGAAAGCAAAGATCAGAAAAAAATAGGAAAAACAAAATGCAGAGAAAAGACCACAGTGTATACATTCCAACAACTGAAAGGGGCTGATGGCAGAGAACAGAGAACATGAATCAAGGTGACTATTTAGCTATTATTATTTTTTAAAAATATTTATTTATTTTTAGAGAGAGGGGAAGGGAAGGAGAAAGAGTGGGAGAGAAACATCAATGTGTGGTTGCCTCTCATGTGTCCCCCACTGGAGACCTGGCCCACAACCCAGGCATGTGCCCCGACTGGGAATTGAACCGGTGACCCTTTGCTTCACAGGCCCATGCTCAATCCACTGAGCTACACCAGCCAGGGCTATTTAGCTATTATTTTAATAAATTTGTATAGAGTGCCAAATATGCATTAGGTGAAAGGATCTATGCAGCTGATAAAGTGAAGGACATGTTTTCTTCTTAGAGAGGCTCATAGTCTAGTGAGTAAAACATAAATAAATAACATTCACAGTGATAAGAGCTATGGTAGAAATACCTACCAACTGCAACAAAAAGACAGAGAAGGCACATCTAACTCTGCCAGGAGATAAAGTCTCTTCATGTTGGTGAAAGCCGAGGTGAATATTAAAGAACTAGGAGAATAAGATTAATTAAAAAATAATGTGAAAGATGTTTTAGGGAAACGGAAAAATATGGGCAGAGGAAGACACAAGCATGCGCAAAACCTTCCAGGGTCTACAAGCATCTCGGCATGATGATAGCAAAAATGCGTAGAGGAAAGTGGTGGGAGAAGAAGGCCATGTGAGATGCATAGCATGGTAGATCACATCTTGAAGGTCATAGAAAGACTTGGAATGATTTTAGAGAATTATGTTATTCGATCTGTACTTTAGAAAAATCACTTTTGTGGCAGTGTAGGTCATAGGTTGGGGAGGAAGGAAAGGAAGAATAGAAGGAAAGATAAATAGGAAATCCAGGTAAGAAAAGATGAGTATCTAACATAAGGCAAAGGTAGAGGTAGTAGAGAAAGGAAATACAAAGGTAGAATTGACAAAATGTTGAAAAGGAGTGAATGTAGGGAAAGCAAGAAGTCTAAAACAACTTTTAGACATCTTGGGTGACTGACCATGTGATTGTATAAGTCTCCAAGATAGAGACTTAAGATTTCAGAGTTATAGAGGGGTATTAGGTTGTTTTTGCTGAGATATGTTTGAAATGTTGTCCCAGTAGTGGTTTTTAGGCAGTGGTTTTATGGACCGACACCTTGATTATGATGCTAAGCTGGAGATGTAGACAATTATCATGGATGTGTGTCAGACCAACATGTGTGCTCTTATTGAATGAAAGAGAACTAAATATAGAATAATTATATTGCAGAAACAGGTACAAGGAAAGGATCCCATGGATCTCAGTAAGCAGCCAGAGAGACAGGAGGAGAACCAGAGAGTGTGATACTGCTGGAAAGTAAGGGAGGTAAACTTCTGGGAGAGGATGATCAACACTTTCCAATGCTGCAAGTAAAGACTGAAAAGCGTCCATTGGGCTTTACAATGAGAGACCAAGATGACCAGAGGAAGAGTGTTTTCAATGGAAAGATAGGGTCAATAGATTTTAGCTAAATGAATAAATAAAAGTGGGAAAATTGGAACAGCAAGGTGGTTACATTCAAGACAGTTATGAATGGAAGAAATAGCCTTGGGGTTGAGGAGGATTTTTTTTTTTCTCAAGAGGATGTATGCTGAAATGTGTTTATAGATGGATAAAAGGCATTCTAGAGAAAGGAAAAAATGAATGGGAAAAGAATATTGAAGGAGTGAAGTAATGGTTAAGATGGGATAAAATAGGATCCCAAGGAGTTTCAGAAAGTAACTATGAATGAGGAGACAGGGATAACCCTTTTCTAAGGTATACGAGAGTGGATTCTAATGCAACTATGCTAATATAAGGGCGAGGGTGCACTGGGCAGGGAATGGTAGAGGTTGAAGTAGTTCTCTGTTCAGGTGATTGACAAAATGCAATTTCAGGTTGCAGTCAAAGAGAAGCATAAGAGAAGTCACAATTTCTTAATAAGTAGATGAAAAAGAGAACAACTTAACCTCTTTGTCAAATATTGGGTTGGCCAAAAAGTTCATTTGTTTTTTTCCATAAGATGGCTCTAGTAGGGCCATCTTTAATTTCATTTGAAACAATTTTGTTAGATTGTATTGTGACAGCTGTCATATCAGCATGCATTAAAAAAACCACCACAATGGGTTCATTCTTGTGTAGCCATTTTAATGTGAAGATGGAAGAAAATATGCAACATTTTGGTATATCATGCTTTATTATTTCAAAAAAAAGTAAAAATGCAACTAAAAGGTAAAAGAAAGATTTGTACAGTCTTTGGAGAAAATTTCATGCTGGAGATTTCTCGCTGGACAATGCTCCACAGTTGGGTAGACCAGATGAAATTGACAGCAATCAAATCAAGACTTTAATTGAGAACAATCAACACTGTACCACGCGGGAGAGAGCCAACACACTAAAAATATCCAAGTCAATAAAGTTATCAGTGAAAATGAAAAAATGTGTCTTTTATTTTAGGGATAAAAAACACATTGTCTTTTGGCCAACCCAGTAGAAATAGAAATAATAAGAATATTCTCCCCCAAGAGTAGAACCTAGAGCCAGGCTTGAAGTTTCAAAATGGAGATTATTTTCTCATAAATATAATAGACACCACTCACTTAGCACTTCCTATGTGTCAGATACTCTACTAAACACTTTGCAAAAATGGCTTTTATTTTAATCCTCTTAACAACCCTATGTAATAGGTATTATTCTCTATGTTTTCATGATGAGAAAATTGAGGCTCGTTAAAGTTAAACGACTTGCCCAAATTCACACATCTACAAAATATTATCAAAATCAACACTCCAAAACAGCCTCTGTCTCTTAAAAGCCTATAATTTTGAACCGTATTCTATTTCATTTGGAAAGGACTACAGAGTACTATAAACTTTGGCCAAGGTAACTGAGTAATATGATAGTATATATTTTAACCTCAAATTCATATAACTTCTAATTTCTGAAAAATTTCCGTACATCAGTAATGATTACCTGTGACATTGCATGTGATAAACAGGTTGAGGGAAGGGGACTCAGTGGAGGAAAAATATGTGAGAGAAAGCCAGGAACCCAAGAATTTAAACTTTAATAGAGAAATCTCTCCTTTTTAACACCTGAGGGAAGTCAGTAGAATAATTGCTGAGTCCAGAGTACTTTCTGTTTAGCTGTTGTCCTTGTAGACATCTCCAATTTCTTATGGATCTCATTACTTGGAAATCTCACTATTCTGAGTTCTCTTTCCAATAAAACTCTCCTTATAATTCCCAAATTACTCCATTTAGGTAACATTACCTATAATTTTTCTATTCCAATTTTCTTTGCAAGTAAAAAATAATGTACTCTAGTTAGTTGTTCAGGAGGCCTATTGCGGTGACAAAATATATGTATATATAAAATATATGATAGATTAAAACATTTTAAAAATAAGATTACACATACCCACAGACACATAGATGTGCTACTTACTACACAGACTAGTGGCAGTTTTCAAGTAAATTTAAATACTTGTAAAATCAGATGTGCAAAATCACCAGATTACCACAGAACTTGAATTCCTGAATGATCTTTGCAATTACAATAGATTTAGTTAACATTTCTCTTTTAATGGAGGAAGGAATTAGTAAGTAGATGGTATTAATAAACAGTCTTAATAGTTGTTAACTTTTGAACAAAAATGGTTTCTGATATTAATTCCCTTTAAGAAATTTAGCCTCCAGAAGAAACCCTAACCACAAATTATTTTTAAAGATAAAACCCATAGATGGTCGAATCAATCAAAACTATTACTGAGCCCATTAGGTGAAGTCCCAGCACCTCACCTTTTCAGTCCAGAAGTTCCACAGGCAACATGATTATTTTAATCATGGCTTTAAAAGCCACAATCACAATGACAAATCCTCGCATTATCTGACCATGTTTGCCAGTGATTCAGACATTCCCCGTTAGCACTGGGAGGCCACCATGCGCTCTAGGTTCTGTTGGTGAGTCTGTCCACCTGATCAGTTTGTCTTCTCTGTGATACGTTGTGGGCAAATGCTGTCAAGCAAAAAAGAAAAGAAAAGAAAGGAAAAGACAAAAAAGAAAAGAAAAGGAAAGAAAGAAAGAAAAGAAGCAGTTAATCCCATCTATCTTCGTCACCTTTAATATGCATAGTTACTGAACAAGGCAGTGAAAGATTTGGATTATTATACTTTTAGTATTTTTACATGTAATAGAAGTAGACTGATGAATTTGAAATGACTAGAAGGAAATCATAAAAAATGACCACTCATTTTACTCATATTAAATTCACAGCCTAGAAGACTAGACCTAATAATTAGCTGCAGCTAATGAAACAAGGCACGTGTAATTGACAAGACTGTACCGGAGAGGTACACTCTGTCATTTTCAGACACAGTACACTGCGTGTGCCAGACTTTTATGAGAAGGAGAAACTTGAACTAGGCAGAATCTACAAAAGCAAAGGGAAAATAATACTTCCATTTTAGAAATACATGGTAGCTTTATAGATTCTGTGATTTTTAAATGTCTGACATTTTTATTAATGTGTTTAAATAAATGTTTAACTTAGCAAGATTATTCTCCAGTATGTTTTTGCTGAAAGTTCTCCATTACCCATGTATTTTATCTTTGGACTTTACAATCTGACAAATAAAAAATTCCAGAGTAGCATGTTGTGCACACAGGTTTATTCAAGCACAACTGTTAGAGTCACCTGGGGCTGCCCAGCTCTCCGTACAGCTGGTTTGTTGTAAATCAATTGCAGTCATTTTCTAAGGATTATGAATCACACTTTAAGAATGTACTCTTATGTGTCTTAATCTGATGTTAGTAAAACTCCACTGGATTATAGGAACAATGTAGGGTTTCATTACAAGCCTGAGATGAACCTTATTAAAGGGCTAGGATATTCATCGTTCAGATCATGTCCACACTTCATTAGAAGCTGTAATATGGATAACTTACTCACACTTAACACTGATTTTTATAACATCTGAAACCAAACATCAATACCAATAACAAGATGGGAAAAATAATTTGTCCAATCCTTAGGTCACCCTGTAGAAACAGAACTATGTAAAAAGTAAATAAACTATTTAAAAACGGAGCTTAGAAAAGAAAACTCTGTAACTCTCAACCTCTTAAAACATAACTCTTTCAATAGTGTTGATTTCCTTTAAGATGTATTTTAAAATATGAAATGTGTTTTAGATATCGTGTATTAAGAAAATATTGGGATAATAATAAAATGTGCCTCTTAACATTTTGGAAAGTATGAGAATTGACAGCACAGATATCCCTCCCCCACCCCCCAAGCTATATTGCAGCCCTTTAAGCAAACAAGGACAAAGAAACTAAAAATGGATTACAAAGAAATACTGGCACAGTGTTCAGTATGTACACACGAGCATGGCAACTTATGTTCAGAGCAACCCTGGAGAACCTTTTGCTTTTACAAGCTGACAAGGCAGAGTGGTGAACGAGGAAACTGCAGAGTACTCAGGGTTAGTCGTCATCTGCCTCACAGAGTTCAGCACCAATGTTTACAAAGAATCTTTGTTCCCCCTTTTTTCTTCCATGTATTGTCTTTTGGTATCAAGATATGTCTGAAAAGAATTCTAGCTAAAGCAAATGGAATACTCTTCTAGCTAGCATTCTTGGCCTGAGTTTCTTATCAAACCACCTCCATAAAGTTGTTATTACTGCTTAGTGATCATTTTAATTGCATGTTTCATTTTAGTGCAAAATACAGGCAGTCGTCTGTCTTAGGTTTTTCAGAATATATTTTAGGATTCTCTTTTAGGCTGTATCAGGATGTATTTTAAAAAGAACTGCAGAAATGGATTATTTACTATAGACTAAATGATTACAGCTAATGAAAACACCACATGCCAAGAGCATTTCATAGGTCAACACATCAAAGGAATCCTTTTGACATTATTACATTTATAAACAAAAATAAAATGCTGTACAATCAGACTTTCATTCTCAGTGTGAAAAGTAATATATTTAATTCAAATGTTGCATCTTTAAGTGATTTTAAAGCATTTTTAAAATTACAAGCTCTGTGGATACATTTATGCTCTCTTTTATCTGAGCTAAACTCTGTTCACATTCTGAATGCATTTTAACCTTAACAATGAACAAGTGATAATGACCTCAAGAGCCTGTTTAATCTCCTTTGACCCAAAAATAAAGGGCTTGAGAAACTTGAATTCATGATTTTTCATGATCCATGGGATGCCAAGGATAGCAGCTGAGCAATTTCATCACCTTTAAAAACAAGATATATCCACAGAAGCTATTTTGTAAGAGTAATGTGGAGACTTTTGTTAGGTCCATTTACTCTTTTGGATTATTAAGAACGCAATTGGTAAGTAGTCACTGTAGTATAATAAAATTTTCTTTTACAACATTTCGTTAAATGTCAACATTTATATTAGTCTTCATCATTATGATCTCTTCCTTTCAGTATAAAGCCATCATAGAATTAATTATCATGAAGCTCAATTTCACTCTTGGAACACAAATTCAAAAAATAGTGGTACTAACAGTCATGACAGGAATACTTAGAAACAGGTTATTTTCTGGCTCTTTTAATAATGCTAAGATGTTTAAATCCTGGTTACAACTCCTTAGCTTGTATATTAAAAACATGTACTAAATACCAAGGGGATTACATGGAATATTATAATTTAAAAATTTATCTTTTCACAATCAAGATTAAAATTATACATGGGGAATTAAAGCTATTAATGATATAAATTTTATAAACAATATTGAATTTATGTTTAAGTTACCTATAATTCCTTAACTTGCATTAGTGCCCCTTACTAGAAATCTACTCAAATCTATACTTAGCATCAGACATGAATCTTTTATAATTCTGTTTCCTCATTCCCAAATCCACAATTTTTTCACCTTTCATGATAGCACTAACTTCTATTTCTAAAATTTAGCCCTCATTTATGCTTTAATATGTGTAGTTGATTTTGGTTTATATACTGTTGCGATTCTCTATGTTGACTTTATAAGTCATGCTCATTACTGTTTAGCTCATTGTTTTATCACTTTCTATCAGTATTTGTCTTAAGTTTTCTCTCTGGCTTGACTCCCTGTGGCTTTACTTTCATGATCAGTGAAGATGACACCATCTGACTCTACCAACTTCTTTTTCCTTTGTATGCTTATTGTCAAGCATTCTATGTGTGTGTGCTTTGTACTGCCTCTTATATTTTTTAAGTCTGAGTATTTGTGTTTTGGGGGGGAGTCACCTTTTTTCTCCACATATTACACTTGGGTTCTAAGCTTCTGAGGCTTCATTTCTGTTTTGAATTTCAGAGTTGTTTTTTTTGTAGAAGAAGTACATAAAAATTAGGTGTAAGCATCAGTAGCATGCAAACAGGAGGAATAAAAAATCTACAAAATTTTACTTCAAAGGAAAGACATGGCTTAGGATGCATTAATTCAAGGACATTTATCATTAAATATTTTCAACTATGTCTCCCTGAATTACCATATGATTTAAAAAATATTGAAATGTGATGAAATATGAAATAATTACCATGTGATTTTAAAAATATTGAAATAATGATGTACACTATAAAATGTTTTTTAAGAAGACAAAACCAGATGTAGAATAGTAACCTTCCTATTGCTAATTTCCATTTCCTTTAGGCAAACAGCACCCCCCCTTTTTAGTTCTCTGCCTTACCATTTTTGTATGCTCTCACAATTTATATATTTATTATATGTTACATAGTGTATTACACATCACATATAATTATATATAACTTATATGTTTGCTGTATATATTCTGTATAGATTTACTCTATTTCTTGTTTATCTAGTCTAGAAAATGTATATTATCTCTTTTTTGGAAAAGATAAGTTTAACTTATACAACTTCCTGTATTTCTCTCAGTTTTCCAATTTCCAACTTATTTATAGAACTTTTACTTTCTGCTAGTGGTTTACATTATATTAAGTCATATACTAATGCTTGATTTACCAAAAGTACCTATAGACTTCCGTGCTATGAAAGATGATAGAATTAGAGTACATATTCATTCTTAAACCTGTCCTCTAATTTTTATATTTATCTTTTGAAAATTTAATTGCTACTTTTTAAATTATCAAGCCTTATAACATTTGTTCTGTTTTAAAGTAGTATTGTTTCCCAACTTTATTTAGAAACTTCCTTTTAAAAGTTAAAAGCCAATACAGTGCCCTTATAATATTATATGTAAGTCTTATTGTGCTTTCAGCCATGTAAAGTGTAGAATTCATTTATTTTTAATATATTTACAGAGTTGGGCAACAACTGTCATGATCTAATTTTAGAATATTTTCATTATCCCTTGTACCTGGTAGCTGTCACTTTCCATCCATAACCCTGCCTCAGCCCTGGGAAACCAGTCACCTGTTTTCTGTGGCTATAGGTTTGCCTATCCTGAACATTTCATACAAATGACATCATACAATATGGGTCCTTTGCGACTAGCTTCTTTCCCTCTTAATAATGTTTTTGAGATTTATGCATAGTGTAGCATGTATTGGTTTTTTATTCCTTTATATTGTTGAATAATCTACGATATGAATACACTGTATTTTGCTGGATATAATGCACACTTTTTTGCCCAAATTTTTGAGGGAAAATAAGGATACACATTATATATGAGTAGTACTATTTCTATATCTATGTACATTTTTTAATCTTTTATTTATGCTTATGCATTAAACAGCTAACTCTAGAAAGCAATAACAATATCCATATTCAAAATAATACTCTGGAATATGATCATTGGTTTTGTCTCTAAACAAAAATCAATAAATAAACAATTGCATTAAAAAATTAAAACAAAAGATTTTTTTCCCTGAAAGTTTGGGCCAAAAACGTGGGTGTGCATTATGCACAGCAAAATACAGTACCACATTTGTTTACTCATTTATCTGTTAGTAGGCATTTTGGTTGTGTCCGCTTTTGGTTTTTCACCCCATCTGTTGATACACATTTGGGTTGTTTCTGCCTTTGGCTATTGTAAATAGTACTGCTGTGAACATCTGTATACAAGTTTTTGTTTAAACACCTGTTTTCAATTTGTTGGGGTATATATCTAGAAGTGGGATTACTGCGTCATGTAGTAATTCTTTGTTTAATTTTAGAGAACACGTCAAAACATTTTCCACAGTGGCTGTACCACATTATGTTCCTACAAGCCATATGTGAGGGTTCCCATGTCCACATCCTTGAGAACATTTATTTTCCGTTTTTTTTTAGTGGCCATCTTAGTGAATGAGAAGTGGTATCTTATTTTAGTTTTGATTTTCATGTGCTAATTGGATATTTGCATATCTTATTTGAAGAAATGTCTATATAAGGATTTTTCCCCCATTTTAAAAGTTGGTTGATTGGGAGTTTTTATTGTTAATCCTGTAGATTTTACCTCTTACTTTTAAGTGTACAATCCACATTAAATTTTTCTGTGTGTATTGAGTGAGGTAGGAAGAGATAATAATTCTTTTACATGTAGATATCAGTCATTTGTTGAAAAGATTTCTTTCCCTCTTTGAATTGTCTTGGTATCTTAATTAAAAATCAATGATCATAAATGTTAAGATTTATTTCTGGAACTCTAGTCCATTGATTTATATGTCTGTTCAAATGCCAGTGTCACAGTTTTGATCATTGTAGTTTTGAAGTGAGTTTTGAAATAAACTTTCCTCAGTTTATTCAAGATTGTTCCGAGTCCTTCGCATTTTCAAATGAATTTTAGGATTCATTTGAATCCTAAATGAATCCAGTCTGTCTATTTCTTCATTTTATTTAGCCAAGAAATTTTCTACTATTTTATTTTATTATTTCTTTTACTTTGTTTACTTTCTCTTCCTGGGATCCTTATTAAGTAGGTTCTGACTTCCCAACTCATTAGGATTAGATGAATCCATCCTCTATGTCTGCCGACTTTCCTCTCTCCCACTACTCTCTTTCCCTTTGCTTTTTGTGTGTATTTTAAGAGAAGCTCTTAGTGTTTGTGTTTTTTCATTCACCTCTGAGTTATTTTTATTATACTATTAAATATCATACTTCAAAAATGCTATGAAATTTAAAATTTCCATGATTTAGGATGGACTCTCTTGCTTTTCATATATAGATTTCATATCCATTATTAATCATCTCCTCAACTGGGAATTTCTCTGTTAGTTTAGCTTCGTGCCTTCCTTTCACGGTATGTTTTAAGACTTTTCTCCAAAAGTTTGGTAATTAGGTGAGGGGAGTTCATGTTTTCAGAACTCTTAACTATTCTCTGTGGATGAAGCTTCTGAGGATAGAATCTACCTTCTATTTTGGTGAAAAAGTATGTTGCTCGTGTGTGACATAATTTTCTTCTTCGTTTTGGTGTATTAGTGTATCCTATGAATTCAGTAACTCCTGGGGTAAATGCTTAGCATGTTGAGATTTCCTTACTCTCCTATCTAGCCTTTGGTGATTAATACTGTGGTCTACTCTGCAGCTCAGATGGGACGGGGAAAGGGCCACTGCAGTGGCTCTGACTGTGGCTTTCTATCAATCACCTGTCGTTCTCCCCAGGGGCCCTTTCTGTTCATTGTATCCATTACTAGGATCTTGGATTGCTCCCACTGCTGTTGCAGTCTTTTATATTCACATAGCAATTTCATTGGGTTTGTTTTCTAGTTTTTCAGGGATTTTTCATCATTTCCAGTCCATTTATGCCTATTTTTTCATTTGTCAACTCCTTTATATTTTGATCATCTTAAAATACTTTTCGTTATATTTTAGTTGGAGAAATATGTAGATAGTGTATAAGTCTTCTAAGTATGCCATTGTGATACAGATTTGACACATGGACAGTTTTAAACATATTGGACCCTAATAGTTTTATAACAGGAAGTTATTAATTGTACATCTGTGAACTTGTATGTTGATTGTATTTTCTGCATATATAAATCCCTGTATTCTACTATAGGAATAAATATTATCTATGTGCTTAAATGTGTATTTATGTGTTTGTATATAGTATGTGTGTGTGTGTGTGTGTGTGTGTGTGTGTGTGTGTGTGTGAGGGAGGAAGGGAGGGTAGGATGGAAGGAGAGAGAGAAAAAGAGAGAGGGAGAGGGAGAGAAAAGAATTGATTGTGTACCTGATTGTCACAATTAAACTACCCTCCCTGGCTATAACTATTCTGTTTAAGGTGTTTACATGTAAATATCTTAAATTAAAACTATTTAAATTACATTGTATTTAAGCTATTGAAAGTAAGAAAAGAACTAAATTAAAGGAAAAATAAGAGCAAACAGGAGTATTTCCAGGACACATACCTACTTAAGTACAGAGGATATAAAAGGTAATGAACAAAGTATAGAAATACATATTCCTATGTCTCTCTGTGTGACCATGTGTATCTCTATTGTACTTTCTGTTACATGTTTTCAATCCGAGTTATACATTTTAAAAACTTGTGTTCTTATTCTCAGAATTATCTCATGTTCAATTTTTAGAGTTGTTTCATAGAAAAATGAAGCTGTCCAATAAAGTTGTTTAGCTCTGATGTGATAAATAACATTATATTTAAACTACTGTTGAAGTTTGTTTAAAATATCTTTGAAATACTAAAGGGGAAAATAAGTTTTAAGATATCGCTTATAGAATGCTAAGTTACAAACAGAAACTGCTGGAAGGCTCATTGCAGTGAGGGTATTTCTATCTAAATAATACAGTAATTGAAGCAGAAAATACAAGGTAGATTGAAATGGTAGTAAGTACAGTTGCCACAAGAATCATTTTTTATTGGATAGATATTATCGCCACTTGACAAAAACTTCACTGATCACCCTCTGGCCCATGTTCCCCTTTATTTTCCATGAAAGGTGGAGCAAATGAGAACAAGTAAAGAGCATTTCAGAAGTGAGTCACACAGTTCTTAGAAATCTGCATGTTAAGAAAGCCCGTTTACTCCTTGGAGGCAAAGGGTCCGCAGAGTCTGCAAGAGCTGGGAGCTAATCCACAGAGTTCTCCAGAGAAAAGCCCTTCTTTTACGAACGTAAGGCTGAAACTGAGATTTTGGGTCTGATGCACAGACGCACAGAGCCCAGAACAGACGGTGTATCTGCGGTGTAAGGAAAGCGGGCACGGATGCAGGCATGCGGGCATGTGGCATCTGGATTCTGAAGCTTGAAGGACTGACCTCTAATGAGCTCAGTTCATAGCAAAATATAGACAGAGTAAAATAAGTAAAGCTTAATATAAAACTTGACATTATATAGACCTTTGCATTTGTTTTGTCTTCTGTATTTTAGGGCCTCCATTATACCTATTGGGTAAGATTAATTTAAATGTATATAACTTCTCTTTAGTCAGTTCTTGCTATATACCAAGCAGGTACTATGATAAATGTGGAGAACAGGCATGGTTACTGCGTTCATGGAATTAACAGTCAATAGGGATTAGGGCATTAAACAATCAATTGAAAACAGACCAATAAATACCATAATAAGGAAAGCCAGGGTACTGTGGGAGCATACAGCAGGGGTACCTCACTGAATCTTGGGGTAGTCTGAGGTATAGGAAAGATTTCTTAGAGGAAACGATTAAAGATAAGTGAATGAAGAAAAATAATTAGCTAGATAAAGAGAAAAGTCAGGAGAGGCAGAATAGTGCTTAAAATAAAGAAAACAATAAGGGCAAAGTCTTTAAGAGAACATTACAGGTTCAAAGAGCTGAAAGAAATTACTGTGGCTGGACTAAAGGGTGTGAGCAGGGAAGAGGAGGAACAAAAGCCCAAGGTGCTCAAGGCTGGGTCACAAGGCTTCCTGGCCATCCTAAGGTATTTAAACAATCCTAAAAGAAAAGGGAAGCCCCTGAGCCATTCTGATTTGTGTATTGTCCCTACAAGGATTGTGAAGAAAGATGGCTCTGTTTGTTACATGGAAAATATGCTGGGGAGATGGAGGCCTGCAGGAAATGAAAGCTGTTAGCAAGCTTTTGTTGTAATCTATGTGAGATATGATATAATGGAGTCTCACACTGGTATTGTAGCAGTATGGATGGAATGACTTGGACAGATGAGGAAACAGAGGGTAAACTCCAGAGGATTTGGTGATTAATTATACCTGGGTTTGCTGGACAAAGAACAATCAGTTAATCATGTTATCTAGATTCCTGACTAGGGCAACTAGAAGAATGGTGGTATAATTCGCTAAGTTTGGACCCATTAGGTATCATCACATCAATTCTGTAATTCAGTGTTACTGTTGATTGGCTAGTTGCCTTTATTCCAGCAAGGACGTTGAGCCTTAGAGAGTTTGGATGACTGTCTTGCATGACATCCCATTACTAAGTGGCACATTATGGTCTCACTCAATCTAATGTTTTAGTAGGTATGCATTTTTATTTTCCATTATTTGCATCTCAAGTTATCCTAATCGTCGAATTTATTCGTTTGATCATCAGAATGTATTTATTGCATTTACAATGGATAAGCACTGAGGATTGAAGTCAGTAAAGCACAGGTCCTGTCTTTAAGAAGCTGGCAGTCTAGATTACGCAGCAAGTGGTGACTGGAAGAATCACCCTGGCGGAGACTTGCCTCCCAACTGCATACTAATTTCGTGGGAAACATTAAGTTCTCGAGCATTGTCTGAGCAGCAATGTTAAATTTCAGTCTTCACGGGTTTTCCTTTTTTCATTATATTGGGAAGTTTTTTTAAAAGGGAAAATGGGTACTGCGGCAGAGTGAGTTTGTTACCTTTTAATATCTATTCTCACCCACCAGAATCTCAATGTTCAGCTCAGCAATTTGACATGCCATTTAAAACCTACATTTCCCAGCCCATCTGACAGCTAGGTGTGGCCACCTGATACGTTCTGCACAATGAGAAACAAGGAGAGCTATCCTGTGGGACTTCTAAGATGCCCCCTTAAAGAGAGGACACACACAGTTCTCCCCTTTTTTCCTCTCCTGCCACTGGAAGTACAGATGCAGCAGCCGGAGCTTAAGCAGCCAGTTTGGAACCTGTAGGTAAGGGTGACAAACCAGTGGCAGCACAGCTGTGAGCTGGAAGACACCTTGACGCATGATGGTATCACAGAGCCCCCATAAAAATCTGGAATCAGAAACATCAGACTTTTATGTGAACGACATAAATTTCTATTTAATTTAATCACATATAATGTTTTAATAAGTATTTGAAAACTATTCCTAACTTATCCTTCCCTAATCAACAAAATAAAGAATCTGAAGATGTTCAGGAACTATTTTTGAGTTAATGAAACCTCAGGTAAGGGACTGTCCCTGCACTTATTAAACGGACAACCCCAGGGTAAACATTGTAAGAACTCTTCGTATTTTTGTTTGGCAAGTGGAGAACCAGGGCAGGAAATTACTTCCCAATCAGAAAGAAGTTCACAGGCTGTGGGGAAAGGTTTCATGATTTTATCTCTGATATACTTAGTGAAGTAGGTTACTCGTAATTGGTCTACTCTTATGTTCGTGCTCTGAGGAAAACAGCAGCAGTGGTGTGCCTCAGGTGTACTAGATCCTGGTACACATGTAACAAAAGAAAGCCAGAACCTGCTGTGCAGGTCTCTTCCCATAAGCTGAAGATACATCTCTCCCAGCCAAAGACTGGAATTGTTCAGCTAGTCCCAATAGTTATTAGCAATAACCCAGGTATTGCTCTCTATACCTTGTTCTGCCTGTCCCTTATTAGCTTGTCTGTATAGGATGAATTGGTAAATTTGGCATAAAAATATTTTTGGCTTTGTTTTGTCATTTTGATTACTACTGTATTCAGATCCCATCTCTATTTCTTCATATGAAGGAAAGTTGTATTTAAGAAAGAGACTCAATATTTATTTCAAAAGGTTCATAATTAAGTGCTCATTTTAATAGGTTGATTTGAGCTTTCAAAAATGCTATAAACTTATCTAACCAAAACTTCTTTCCTATATAGAATGAAAGAGAAAACAAAAGCATAGTATTTTCCCCATATCCTGGAATATTTTGATGTACCAAATTCCATAATAAAACATGGCAATATATCTGCATTTTTGATAGTGAAGATTCATGACAAATGATGTTTTCTACCTCATTATATATCTTAGGAGAAGAGAGAGTATAGCAGTTAATTTATGATTATATCATAAATCTCTTATCAATTGCTATCACACATTGTGGCATAAGAATTAACTTTATACTATTTCTGAGGATCAAATAAATTGTTGACAAAACAGGTAATCACTCAATACTCAGGATATCTACTTGGTAATTGATTCACAGCTTTATCTTCTTTATTCTTACAAGAATAATTCTCCAGAAATCACAAATGTTGCCGACTCTTTTTTCCCTAGAAAATATAATTGTGAAATAGCCAGTTAGGCTTGGAGTTTCAGGTCAATATTTTCAGAGCCCTTCAAGAGGAAGCATTCTTTTGACAGTGGCCAAAACTGAGGGCTACAAGATTTTCAATAAGTGACTCAGTGCTGCAACTAGCATGACGTAATGAGAGACATGTCTATAATACTGCCAGAATAGTACGTGGAATTTACTACTATAAATGCTGTTACATTTTCACTTCCTCTTTGATGATTTGCCTTACATTCATATAAATGAGGTAAAATTAACACTTGTAATATAGCAGCCCATTTAATTCGGTTGAATATGTTTTGACTGTTTTCAAGTAATGAATTTAGTAAAAATGAGAATGAGATGACTTATTATTTGTAATTTCAGAACAAATAATTTTGTGTACACTTTTTAATTTCTTATCAATTTCTTCCATTCTCTCAGATGCAAGACAAAATATCTTAAATATTAAAAAAATGAGTTTTTAATAAAAACTTTTTATCATGTATATTTTGAAAAGTCCTGGGGAGAATGCCATTTACTTTCAGGAACACTACTTGGAAATGAAAAGTACCCCATTTTCATTGTAATGAAGAGTATGTCACTCTATCACTAAGCATTCCTACTTGGTTTGTTTCAGAAAAATATAGTTTGTTCATTTTTTTCCTCTCATGTGCTTACAGAGAAGACTGTATGTACTTTAAATGGAGCCTGATACTAAACATTAGGAGTCACTTGAAAGAAAGAAAACATCTTTGTAAAAACTTTTTACTTAAAAAGGGGTTGAGTACAAAATATTTACTGAAATGAAAAACAAAACCCCAAATCTTCAAGTTAGCTCTTCTAAAGCGTTGGAACTTGAAGTAGAAAACATGGCTAAATTGATGAGCAAAATGGAGATGTGATATTGCCATTGAAGGAACGGACAAGCACAAGTGAAGAGGGTCAGGGCAGTTCTGAGGAGGAGGTCTGTCTTACAGTGAGGAGCATGTCTTCTGATCACGGTCGCAGAAGTTGTCAAAGGGTCATAGTGGGACAGAAAGGTCAGATCATTCCTGTGCTTAATCATCAACATGTTTTTAAGTTCCAAGAAAAAATTAAGTATACGTTGCATTCTTTTGGGGAGCTGCAGCTGGGCAGCTTGGTTCAACTAGACATGAAAGTATATGGCAGCACATTCTTTCTTGTCTACACTTCATTATTTGCATTTTTATAGACCCGATGCCTAAATGTTCAACAAAATCAATGCACGTTGATTTTGACACAAAACTTTTGAAGGAACAATGAAGGGAAACTAGGCTTGGGGTGGGCAGGCAATTTCTTTGGAAGCATGATTTGCAATCTCATTTTTCTGGCATAAGGGCCAGATGAGGGTAAAGTCTCTAGTGTTTGGGTCGAAGGTTTGTGTTATGCAACAAAGAACTGAGAGGGCTGACATCCTTCTCAGGACGGGAGGGAAATGTATAATATGGCTAACAGGCAGGTCCCAGATGGAAGTTATACTCTGTTCTCCTAGGTTCTGAACGTGTCCTTTGGAGGCAGTCTGAGTTCATTCCTTGTGCTATGTGGGCAGGTGTGTGCACCGTACTCTGCCTACATTTATTTCTCAGGGAAGTCTCAGAGGAGAGGGAAAGAACATGACCCGGAGGGGACCTTTTTGCTTTTCTTCAATTGGACTCTGGAACTTGTGACTTTTGGATGCAGCCCTAAGACTTGCTTCTAGCCTTGGCCCAACCATGTTGGGTTGCTGGCAATGCGAAATATTGCTTTACTTAACCCCAAAACAATATCCATGGTTCCAGCATTCTCAGCAGAGTATAACCTTGAAAGTGTGTTGTAATAGTTTTAACAGTGTCCTGTGGAATGCTGAGTTCCATATTTTGAATCTTGTCCTGTTTATCTTAAAAAAGAGATTCAACCAGCTTTTATACATGGAAATTAAGACTTAATTTCCAGGTAAACCCTCTTATATGTGGAAGTGACTGCATATAAGATAATGTTTAAGTCCCATGCTATATTTCAAAGTAATAGTAGCAAAACAACAAGAACAAAGGTATTTCTTTGTATAAAAATTGCTGTGGATTAAAAAACTGCCACACCTTTCTCACAGAAGGTTTAACGGCTTCTCTTCATTGCTAACCATTCCAGTCGCTGTTAAGAGATATTATTATCTACACAGAAACTGAACTGCCTTCTGCCTGACAGGTGAATAACCCCTGCCCACCCCCACCTCGAATGATGCCTAGACTCTGGGCTTTACATTTGCTTATTTATTTATTTTTTTACCCTTTCTTGGATACTGACCCCAGATGACGCTTTTGACACTTCTATTATTATTTCAGGGAATGAGATTAATGGCAGGACATTATTATAGTAATGTCTGTGTTAGGATGATATGAATAGTGACTATGGTACTGTCGGTAGAAATGCAGAGAGGATTTAAAGGGCTTTCCCATAAAAATGGAATTGACAGACCCTGATAATCCTTGATGCAGAGATAAGAAGGCTCAAATCTTTCAAGCATGAGTTTCTTAGGGAAAAAAAAAACTGGTGACATTAAGGAAGCCAAAGCGGGAGCCTATTGGAAGAGAGAAATAATGTGTGTTTTGTTTGTTTTAAGCACGGTCAAAAGTGTGTTAAAATATCAAAGCATCATTTCTAGGAGATAGTCGGGATGGTAAGCTAAGGCTGGAGCTGTAGAGAAAGTGTTTGAGAACTGGTTATATGGGCCCCAATGTGAGTGTCATGAGCGTTCACTGAGGAGAGACTCAGAGAGAAAACCAGGAGCCTGGAATCTGACTCTTGGGACGTGTACACATTTGCAGAGCAAGGAGAGGCATTAAAGAAGGTGGCAAAAGAGCCATATGAGAGCAGGGAGGAGATTCACATAACTTCTCCTTGCCTCCTGAAAGGGAACAATAAAGTGAAAGTGTAAAAACAGACACAATTCCCCCTTGGTTTTTCTTATCTATAAATTATTCATATGGATGTTGCTTCTCTTCAGACTGTAACTCAACATCATGAAGTAATGGTGAGGAAGAACATTTGTCTGAGATGATTTTTTCCTGAGTTTTGTAATATACTGTCATGTCCATATGTTGTGGTAATCATGGAAATGTGCCACCCAGAGCTCTTTCAAGAGAAACTGAGGCAAGAAGCGGAATGACTGACAGCCCTAGCTGCTGTCTGTGGTTCTACAACCGTGTTGAGAACAGTGCTCTGTGGGCTGTTCCCGGGTTACAATCTGTGCCTACTGACTTCCTGCTCAACACTCTCTGCTAGGAAACTTGCTTGGAGATGGCTCACTGGCCTGGTGGAGATTTTCTTGGAATTAGACTATTGTTTGAGGCTCTTCTTTGCTCCCTCTCCCTCTCTTACTTCTTTCGCATGAATTGATCCTGCTGTTGCTGACACCTCTGTTACCCTTCCCAGGTGTTTCTCCCATTGCGTCTCTTGGTGACTGCTTCTCAAGACCTGACTGACGCATGCATCAAACTACGTTTGGTAGGTAACCCGGGCAACTCCGATATCCCTGGCCCCTCAGAAACAAGAGCCTGCCCCCACCCCCTGAAAAGTTTATTTGAAATTCTTTCCCCTCAAGATATTAAGACATTTGTATTCCATTTGGAGTAAGGTCTTTGCAGAAAAAACCTAGACTTAACTGGATTGGATAATGCATGGTCTTGACTCGACTATATTTAGCTCAGTTGGATCATTGATTTTATCTCATTAACCATGCCCATTTGGAAAAAACAGCTGATCTGCATAGTTTAAATTTGCTTCTGTCCTTTTAAGAATTCTTTTTTAATTGAATTTATAGTAACTGTTCTGAAGAACCACTGATTTTTTCAAATAATTAATAAATAAAAATCTTTATATTATTTAGAGGAACTTTTGAGAAAGTTAATAAAAATGTAATAAGGTTTTCAAATTAGGAAAAAATATAGGGGCATTTCATATAGCAGATGAACAAACCCAATTAATGAAAATGAATATGTTCTTAAGGAACAACTAACTACTTTCTGGGAATGGGATGGGCAATTTAAAAGTTATTTTATTAGATAGTTTCTCAAATGAATGCATGGATGAAGTAATTGATTATGCAAAACTGAGAAAAGAACTTTATAATCCACAAATAGTTTGGCATGAAAACAAGAATTTCCAAATAAATTGCCATGTCAGAATAATAAATGACAATGTAACTGTGTGAGTAAATGCAACTTTTCAATAAATATCACGTGATCTGTTCAAAAGAGCTAATTAGTTGGCATAGGGGAATCTGGCTTTAGCTCCCAGCTGTCTACGTAATATTGGACTTCCTTTAATCTCTTTGTTCCTCAAATTTCTTAACTGATCAATAAGTCCCTCAAAATTTAATCTCTTTATATTTATATTTTTGGTTCTTTTCCAGGAGATTATGCACTAAGCAAAGCTCCCCATTTTTGTAAAAGTTTGATGAGCATACGTTCAATATCAAGTAGATACAAAAGTCATGTTACAATGTTTGCAAATTATGTACACCTACTTCCACGTTATTTCAAATCCATTTTTCATCTACCTCACATTTGCATTTGGAATTCCTTTGAAGACAGTGGTCCTCTCTTATTTTCTGCAATGTCTACTATAGTAGTTGTTAAATAAACATCGTGGGATTGCATTGACTATTTTGCATCAGTAGAAGGATTGTGAGGCATTTCAATCATGATTGCATGTGAAAACACTTTTATAGCAGATGTTAAATAAATATTTGGAGAATTGGATTGAATATTCTATATCACTAGAAGGATTATAAGAGGTTTCAAGTCATGACTGCTTATAAGAATACTAACTGAAGGTTAAGATTTCTTTGGTATTAAAGGTATATGAATTCAATCTTATAAAAAAACCACAAGCTATGTTCACTCTCTAAAGCAGTCATAAAACATGAAGCATTCATTTGCATGTATATTTTATTAACATATATATAAACAATAGGATGTATAACTGTCCAATAGTGATATAAATGGTATTCTTTGTTTATGAAAAATGGAGGAATAATAGTACTTAATCTAGTTTAATATGTATATGACACTATTAGGAAATTTATAACATCATTTCAATAACCTCTCACAATGGTTCCATGTCTCATCCCTTCTAATTTCAATTGAGGAAACTCGGAGGGGTTAATAAGTTGTCCCAAAACACACTTATATTAAGAGGTAGAGCCAGGCCCTGACTGGGCAGCTTAGTTGGTTAGACTGTCATCCTGATACACCGAGGTTGCAGGTTCAATCTCTGGTCAGGGCACACACAAGAAGCAACCAATGAGTGCATAAATAAGTGGAACAACAAATTAATGTTTCTCTTTTTTTCTTTCTCTCAAATCAATTAAAAAAAAAAAGAAGTAGAGCCAGGTTTCAAATTCAGTGTATCTATCTCCAGAGCTAAAAGGTTTTCCACCAAAACAAAGAAATACATACTTACAGTATTGGCATCTGAAAAGGAAACATAAAGGAAGGCCAATTAATTTTTGAAAAAAAATAATATTTGACAGGCCTTGACATACCAGATTTGAAATAAACTATAAAACTCTACCACTAAAAAGAATGTGATATCAGTGAAGAAACAGATCATTGAAACAGAGGGAAAATAGTGCCATGTATGCGTAACAACTTTATTTGCAATAAAGTTGGCATCTCTAATCAATGAAAAATGATACATGGCCTAAGCAAACAATACTGGGACATTCACAATGAAGCAGGAGGACAATGAGTTTGATGTAGCACACCCTGTGCTCACACATACATGTACACACAAACACAACTCTTGGCTATTTTAAAAGTTAAGCACAAGCAAACAAATCTCTAAAGTTTGTAGGAGGAAGCAAGTTACTTGATAATCTTGGTGTTCCATTATCTTGATTTGAAATGTGTGTGTCAGTGTGAGGACATAGGGTGAAATTTCAGTTATAATGAACGACTGACAGATTTGACTTGGGAGAAATTTAAATCTTCTCCAAGGTAAAATAAAAAAAAGCAGCATTAGCAAAATTGTATGACTGAAGGCTGACAAATATATTTATATCCTCTGTATGAGGGCATCTGGGAAAAATAACAAAGGCAAGAAAGAAGTGATTCAAGGGAATTAAAAATATGAAAATATATCCAACTTCAGTAGTTGTTAAGGAAATGAAATCAAAATAAAAAGCTTCCTTGTGGCCACACACTGAGAACGATTCAAAAATTTATAATCTAATATTTTGACAAAGGACAAAGAAAAGACAGTCTAACCAACTATTGATGAGGGTGGAATTTGGTAAACTTTTCTAAAAGATACTTTTTAATATCTGCCAAAACTTAAAATGTTCCTGCTGTTAGAGTTAATGATTCCACTTTTATTAGTTTATACTGTAAACATTACTGCTGGTTTTTAAGTGGTCAGGACAGTCAAGTATCAGCATTCAGTTTACGTGTAAGGCACCAGGAGGAAGATTTAGTATATTTTCTATGGGGAAACTTAGGAACCAGGTAACTGAAACTTAGGATAAAATTAGAGGATCGTAGTGATTTGAGAATAAATATCCACTTTAAATGAAGACCAAATATAATGGACCTCATTTAATTAGGAAATTTTCTTGAGAAAACTAGATATTATAAAAATAACTTTTATCTATGTGATAAAATTTAGATTATAATTGCTTCTGTGGACTATTTCTTAGCACAAGTTATGAATCAAAACTTGGTATTTTTAAAGCATATGGTTTTATAAATTTGGTTTGTGCAACTACTACGATTAAGATGGAGAACATTTCCAACACCCCCAAAGTTCCCCTGCTCCTTCCCAGTCCATTGTCCCCATTCTCTCTGTCCCTGGCCTCGGGCAATCTCTGATCTGCTGTCACTGTGGACCAGTTTTGTCCTGTGAAGTATTTCTAATAAAGAAAAGCAGTCAATATATTTTAAATTCAAGGATTCCTCCATTCTGATGAACTGCTGTTTTCCGAGGGGTTCCTCTCGGTTCTCACACTCAAGGGGGCAGGCCTTCACTCTGCCTCGCTTTCCCCTGCTGGTAGTTCCAGCTTCAGTGCGTGTGCCCCCGAAGGCAGCACGCCTGGGCTGGTTTTAAACGGAAGGACCGGAAAAGTGAAGTATTTCTAACTTGAAGCAAAACTTGGCATATTTGGAGTTGCATTTTCAATAACTTTTTATGATAACATGATGTTGAATTCCTCATTTATGACTTTTGTGGCAAAATCATCAAGAGAAGCTCAATCATTCCAACAGCCTCTCTTTTTGCTTTAGTTGTAAAATAATTATTTTAAAACATCTTTATGTACTCAGGGTTGCCAGTGTCCTTGCTGCCCGTGTTAACTGGTGTAACTACGGCACATAGCCACCGTAATCGTTCTTTGTGATTTTAGCATTTCTCCAGTCTCTCAGCACGAAACATATTTCCTTCTGTAAAATTTGTGGTATCCTTTTAAAAATCGATTTGCATTAATGTTGCATTATATTTCAAAACAACAGATTGAAATACAGCATCCAATAATGAACAGGAAACAGACAAGAAAGATGTGGTGGGAAGGGAGAGACGTCAGTACAGGACACTGAGAGAAATCTGAGAGAGGACTGCTTAGAGAAGTGACCATTGTTGTATTTTACCTTCTTACATAATAAAGCTGTAGAACTCTAGATAATATTAACATATTTATTCAAACAAATGTATTATAGTATAGATTTCAATATTGCAACATTTGATGTACCTCAATGTCCCTCAATAAAAGAGTAAATAATTTATGATATGTAACATGTAGTGCTTTCATTTGTTGATTTATTCATTCACTTATACATTTGACAAGTGTTTATTGAGTTCCTATTGGGTATAAGGCCCCAGACAGACCGACTTCCAGGATCGTCAATCAACCGGATCTAACTGACATTTACAGAACGCTTCAATCAGCAACAGCTGAATGCACCCTCTCCTCAAGCTCATATGCAGTGTTCACCAAGACAGGCAACATTCTGGCCCACAAAACACACCTCCAAATATTTAGTATAATCTAAATCATAAAAAGTGTGTTCCGACCATAACGGAATTAAATCAGAAATCTGTAACAGGAAAAAGAGCTGAAAAATCACAAAACAGTTGGTGATAAAGCATCATATATCTGAAAACACATGAGTCTAAGAATAAGTCTTTAGAGAACTGAGAATACTTTTAACTAAATGAAAACAAGAATATAACTTAAAGTTTGTAGAGTGCAGTGAAATCAGTGCTGAGAGAAAAATTTGTTGTATTGAATGCATATATTAGTCAAGATTAAAGTTATAAAATCAGTCATCTAGGCTTCCATTTTATAAAACGAGAAAAAGAAGAGTGAATTAAACCCTAAGAAAGGAGGAGAAAAGAAATAATAAGAATTAGAGCAGAAACAGATAAAACTGAAAAGAAAACAATAAGGAAAATCAAAGAGGCCAAAAGCTGATTTTTTGAAAAGATCAATAAAATGGGTAAATCTCTAGTGAGGCTAACCAAGGGAAAAAAGACAGAAATTACTAATATCAAAAATGAAAGAGGAAATATCACTATTGATTCCATGGTCATTAAAAATAGAATAAAGGAATATTGTTGACAGCTCTATGCCCATAAAGTTGATAATTTAAATGAAATTGACCAATTCCTTTGACAGACACAGTGTACCAAAATTCACACATAAATAAGCTATCTGAATAGGTTCATTTCGATTATTAAAAATTCAGTCAATACTGCATAACCATCCAAAATCAAAAGCACTAGACCTAGATATTTCACTGGTAAATTCTACCAACATTTAAGAAAAAAAATTATACAAATTCTCTACAATGTGTTCCAGAGAAGAGATTCAGAAAGGACATTTCTTAACTAATTCTATTAGGCCAATATTTTTATAATCCCCAAACCAGATAAGGACATCACAAGAAAGGAAAACTATACACCAATACCTCCCATAGTCTTTTATGAAAAAAAAAAAAAAACCCTCAACAAAATGTCAGCAAATTAATTCTGATGATATATAGAAATAATTATATACCGTGACCAAATGGGACTTATCCCAGTTGTGCAAGGCTGGGCTGGCTCAACATTTGAAAAACAGTTAAGGCAATCTCACTCTTGATCAGGAGCCTAAGGAAGAAAAATAATATGAACATATCAATAGATGCAGAAAAAGCATTTGGCAAAATCCATCACCCATCCATGATAAAAACTATCAGCAAACTAGGAGTACAGGGGAACTTCCTCAATGTTATAAAAACATTTACATAAAGTTGAGGGAAAAGAAAGAAGAGTGTGAGAAGTGAATGGTATCATAAAAAGTTTCTGAAGGTCGACAGTGCTACCTGCTCCATGAAGTCAAGGAGGTAATAAGTCAGCCCACTGGATCTGAAAATTAAGAGGTCCTTCACATTTTAACAAGAATGGTGCTAAGGAAGAGGTGAGGCCAAAAAGTACTTAAGAGGGCTAAGGAATCAAAGAGAAGTGAAAAAGTTAATAAACTTTTTTTGTCAAGACTGTTAGTTGTTAAGAGAGGAATAAATGAAGTAGAAGAGAATGACAGCAGAGTCTGAGGAAGGGTATTTTCTTAAGAGGGAAGACTGTGTCAAGACAGGTTAAGTTATACTGCAGCAATTAAAAAAACAAACTCTGAAGCTATATTTTTCCTGTACATTAAACAACAATCTACTAAAAACTTCAAGTTAACATCATGCTAACATCATGCTTAGTGGTAAAAAACAGATGTTTCCCCGCTAAGATCAGCAACATGGCAAGAATTTTCAATCACCAACCTTTATTCAACATAATACTGGAAATCTTAACTATGTAATAAGAAAAGGAAATAACAGGAAACACTTTAGGAAGAAAGAAAGAAACTTGTCTTTGGTCACTCACAGATGACATGATTATCTGCATAGAAAGAATCAACAACAACAACCAAAGAATCCTGGAACTAGTTGATTATAATAAGGTTACAGGATACAAGGTTAATACATAAAAGTCAATCACTTTCCTATACACCAGAAATGAATTATTGAAATTTAAAATTAAAGGCACAATACTACTTACATTAGTGCCAAAAAATGACTTACTTAAAAATAAAACAAATTTGTTCAAAATCTATATGAGAAAAAAGACAAACCTCTGATGAATGAATCAAAATAGATCTAAATAAATGTACAGCCATTCCATGTTTATGAATAGGAAGACTCAATATTTGTCCAGATGTCAGTTCTTCTGAAGTTGATCTGTAGATTCAATACCAACTCATTCAAAATCCCAGCATGTTATTTTTTGGATATCGACTAACTGATTCTCAATTTGATATAGAAAAGCAAAAACCCAGTTAAGCAATGCTAAATAACACAATACGGAAGAGGAAGAACAAAATTCCAATACTGACACCATCTGACTTACAGGTTTGCTATAAACTATAATAATTAAGATGGTATGGTAATGGCAAGAGAATAGGCAAGAAGATCAATGGAATAGAATAGAATGCCCAGAAACTGACACATAAGTATAGTCCAATTTTTAACAAAGAGCAAAGGCAATTCCATGGAGAAAGGGTAATCTTCAATAAATGGTTGTGGAACAAGTGTACATGCATGTGGAAGACAATGTAGACCCTGACGATACACCCTCCACAGAATTCAACTCAAAGTGGGTCACAGATCAAAACGTAAATGAAAACCCACGAAACTTCTAGAACATGCGATAGGAGAAAATTGAGTTGGTCTTGGGTTCAGTGATGAGTTTTTAGATGTAACAGCAAAAGCATAATCTATGAAAGAAATTGTTAATAAGTTAGACATCATTAAACTAAAAAATACCTGCTCTGTGAAGGACACTGCCTAGAGAATGAAACCATATTTTATGTTGTTCATTTATACAAACAATGATACACTTGATATGAGAATATGTCCTCATTTCCATCTTACAAAAATGTGTGTATATGTGTTATTTTGTATTTTATTTTTCAAATATATTTTACTGATTATGCTATTACAGTTGTCCCATTTTTTTCTCCCTTTTATTCCCCTCCGCTCTGCACTCCCCCTCCCACCAGCATTCCCCCACCTTAGTTCATGTCCATGGGACGTACATAGAAGTTCTTTGGCTCCTCCATTTCCCATACTATTCTTAACCTGCCCCTGTCTATTCTGTACCTACCATTTATGCTACTTATTTCCTGTACCTTTTCCCCCATTCTCCCCACACCACCTCCTTGCTGATAACCAACCCTTTATATGATCTCCATTTCTGTGATTCTGTTCCTGTTCTAGTTGTTTTCTTAGTTCTTTTTTTTTTTGTTGTTGTTTGTTTTTTAGGTTTGGCAGTTGATAGTTGTGAGTTTGTTGTCATTTTACTGTTCATAGTTTTGATCTTCTTCAGTTTCTTAGATAAGTCCCTTTAACATTTCATATAATAAGGGCTTAGTGATGATGAACTCCTTTAACTTGTCCTTATCTGGGAAGCACTCTATCTGCCCTTCCATTCTAAATGGTAGCTTTGCAGGATAGAGTAATCCTGGATGTAGGTCCTTACCTTTCATGAATTCAGACTTCTTTCCAGTTCCTTCTGGCCTGTGAGGTTTTTTTTTTTTTTTGAGAAATCAGCTGATAATCTAATGGGAACTCCTTTGTAGGTAACTGTCTCCTTTTTCTCTTGCTGCTTTTAAGATTCTATCCTTATTACCCATGTTTTATGTGTTTTTTAGTATAAAAAATAAGGAAATAAAATAAAAATATACATGAGAAAGGGAGCTTCACAGTGAGCTGTGAGAGACTACTAATTTTGTTTCGGAAGTTTTGTATTCTATGGTTGTTAATATGAATGAGTTATTCCTGTAAATCCAGTGACCAAAATTATGCATATGTATATGTTTTATATATATATATATATATATATATATTTAATTTTGAACATACTGAATTTTTGCCCATAGTTAGTTCATGGTTTGTAAATTTGCAGCAAAAAATAATTTTTAATATTACGATTTTCAATCACAAGCAGTTGAGTGAGAAAGAATAATTCAGTGGGGATCCAAGCACCTCATGAAGTCCAGGTGAAGAAACATGGGTTGCTCAGGGAAATGTAAGTGGCCTAGATTAGGACAAAAATAATGTCTGGTGACACTAGCCATTGTAGAGCAGGGCAGGAGTGTGGCCATCTGTCGTTATTGCTGGTTAATTGCAGTGAAGCCCAGATAAAATGATGTGCATCAGATGAGAGAGAAACCCTTAGATCAATTTCAGGATGAAGAAAAAAGAGCTGGGGGAGGGGTAGATAATCTGGAATTAATTCAATTTAAATCCAGAATTAAACATGTAAATCAGGAAGCATTTGGGAAAAGTATATGCACACGCACACACAAACACATATACGCTTAGCATGACAGAGGGAGCAAGAAAGAGAGGCCAGAAGTGGAGAAA
>PVKM010013594.1:0-30073 GCA_004027735.1 Carollia perspicillata
TTGTTTTAGGCTTAAGTCAGGCAGGGGAAGTAAGGCAGCCAAGAGATTAGAAGACTTCTTGAAGACAGAATGAGGACTCAGGCTATGTCAAAGCCAAGGGGCAACAGTCCATCACCCCCTTTTGCTACCCCCCAAGTCCTTCCCTGGGGCCTCCCCATCATCAGGCCCGTCTTAGGTCATTCCCCAGCTGGGGAATCTTATCCATCATTGGCTAAACGATCAAGCATTGGGGGCCAGGCTGGGTGAAGAAAAAGGAGCAGAAGCAGTGCTCCTGACAGGGAGATAAGCTTTGTCTCCTTAGTGGCTTATGGTCTGAAGGTCCCTCACTCCGCCTTAGCCATGGAGGGGCGGGGCGGGTTATAGCTTCTGAAACCAGGCAGGGTCTGTCCTTTTACTTGAACAAGTAAATGTTCTTCTACAGTATGCCTTCTAACAGTGGCCCAGATTTTACCGTGTTATTATGTACTAAATATTTTAGTCAATCTCCTTAGTTCAGTGTTTTGATTATATCCATTTTTGCTTCTGTAAATAATTATGTAACAGATATCAGTGTCTACATATTTTCAATGAACCCCTGTCTTTTTACCTAATTTCCTAGAGACAGAATTCCTGAATCAACACTTGTGAGTATGTTAAGTCTTTTAATACATGTGGCCAAGTTCCTTATACAAAGGCTACACCAAGTCACAATTTCACCTGCCAAATGGGAAAAGGCTGTTCCCCCCTGCTACTCCCTTCTAGCACACTTCCTGGATATTCCTATTACAAATGCACTTTTACACACCTTTAGAAGGGCCAAAATCCATACACTGACAGCACCAAATGCTAGCAGGGATGTGAAACAACAGAAATCTTCTTCATTGCTGGTGGCAATGCAAAATGGTACAGCCACTTTGGAAGAGTGTTTGGTGGTTTTTTTTAAAACCTAAATACACTCTTAACATATGACCTAGCAGCCACACTCCTTGGTATTTTCCCAAAATAGTCAAAAACTTATGTCCACACAAAAACCTGCACACAGATATTTATAGCAGCTTTACTCATAATTGCCAAAACTGGGAAGCCACCAAATGTCTTTCAGATTACCCAACCACTGAGCCTCTCTCTGCTCAAAATTTTATGAATAAAAATTATAAAACAGTTAGAGGTCAAATCTGTAAATTCACTGAAAAAAAAAGAGAGAAAGATTTTCCTCTACATCTTGAGATGTAGATTGAACCAGCATTTCCGGGATATCAGTCCTTCAGGATGTTAAAAAGAGGAACAAGAGAGAGTAATACTGGGCTGTGTTCTTCCATCTGTCTGGCAGGTACTGGATTCAAGAATGTAGGTCAGGTTTTACATCACAGAAGCTCTGTCTAGTCCTACAAGGATGTTGTCACCAGGATTTCCTAGGCAGATGTGGCCATATAGACTCTTTTCAAGAAGAATCTCATAGGGCTTAGTTTTCCACAGAACAGACTTTGGGAGAGACATATGGAGTGTGGTCAGTGGGTAATCCCAGGTTTAGTATCTGCCCTAGCATTTAGCAGCCTGATGGCCAGACCACCTCGACATGTCACCATCTCCATCTTGCTCCTCCTCCATGTCAAGACGGCAGGTAGGTTTACAGACTCTGGACAGATGCTGGCCATGTTTGGCGGCTTTCTCCAGTTTCCCTAGCTCTATCCCATGGGAAAACACACATTGAAAAGACATTTACAACACTGTGGTGGTAGAATGTTGTTTTATAACTTTACATAATTATATTTGGTTCTTTCTGTTTATAGTTGTTACCTTCAGACTCAAAGGTTTCACCTGAGTTATGAGTTTGTTGATGCAATAATTATCCACATTATAGCAGTGATCTATTTTAATTATTTCTGTCGTGATTTAGTATTTTTCTATTAGTGACCACTCACCTAGGAGGTTAAATGTTCCACGTATCTTATATATTTTATGTAGTCTGTGATTTCTTGACACATATATTTCAAGGTATTCAGTATATATGGAAATTAGTTAATGTTTACAGAATCTCCTAACCCTCGATTCCTATTTTATTTTAAAAATATCTTACTGCATGTCCATACAATGAAACAGATTTTTTTTTGCTAGTATTCCTCCCTGTAGAGTTTTACCTGTTCCGTATACAGATAGTGGGGAAGTTGGAGCCAAATACCTGCCCTCACGCTGTGTCTGTTACAGGAGCCTTAAGGAATGCCACGATTCAGGGTAAGGGGTGGTTCTTCTGTGGGAGGAATGGGGACTCTAAGAGAAATAGAAATGGAACTTAACTGTAGAGAAATAAAAAGACATTTCTCCTGCCCCTGAATTTTATGGCTAATACTTGTGCCTTCTGTGCTGTGGACCACCTGGGATCTCTCAGGCTCTTTGTGGGACACATGCCTGGACTTAGCTGGAGGAAACCCTAAGCTAGAATTAGGGCCCATGTTCAGGTAACTGAGGAGACAATAAATACCAGGGTACCATCATGAGCTGAGTTTAAAAATGCTTCTGAGTGCTTTACATTTCTGAGAGACTTGAAGAATGTGCTGTAGGGGAGTGAGAATAAAAAGGCATGGACATCTCTCAGAGTTTGCACAGGAGAGTAATCTATGCTCCTGAGTTCTTGTTATAAAGGGACTTCCTTAAGAGAACACCATGGCTGCTGAGCCCACTGAGCAGAGGGACTAGGAGTCAGCTGTCACCCTGATCTGTTAGTGTACACCTATCTGCCCTAGAAGAGGATGCCCAGGTGCTTACAAGGAGCCTGGGCTGATGGGAAGACGTGAGCCACCTAGTCTGGAGTGCATAACACTGGACTGAAGGCACAGAGCCCTCTTCTGTGTTGCTCAAGATAATGGAAATGTTTCCCAGGAGAATGTTACCCACAGAGAGTCCCCATATATAGGAAAGAGGGCTTGGGGTCTCCAGAGCTTGGGAGAGACCAGTAGATGCTTGCAGACCTGGGCTTTCCTTTCTCAGACAACCTAGTCAAGACCCAGAGTAGGAGTGCCATTATAGCAGTGAGGAGGCCTCTCTGGGACTGGAAATCAAGGTTACAACCCAGCATATGTCATGACTGACTTCAAACACAGAAGATTTGGCTCATTTCTGAGCACATTGTGGCCAGGGGCTCTGGAGGGGAACTGGAGTGCTTGTGAAAAGGGCAAACTGCAAGCTTCTGGGGAGAAGGATAATGAGCAGGGTGTAGGGATGGGGGGGGGGTCTAAGTGCCTAAGTCATCCACCAAGGTGTGGAGCTCCTGACAGGAATACCACCCTCATTGCTGCTTATGTGACCGGGTTACCATCACAGAGAATCCACTGTGGACAGAGGTCTACTTCCCAACTTCTCAGAGAGTGGGGGCTTTAGGGGATCCAGATTTAGGGGATGCAAGGATTTATGGGGAGGAAGTATGGTTCTAGTTAAGTTAGAACTGGACATACAATGATCACTGACTTTAGGGAAGCAAGATCTTGGCTTCTGACTTTACAAAGTCAATATTTGGTCCTGAGAGGTCAGAGTATGGTCAGACATGGACCCTGGACATGGCCCTGGATGTGAGAATGACCACAGTATAACAGAACTTCCAGATTATACACCATACAAGACAGAAAGGGTATCATTAGAAACTGTCCAGAAGGAAGTACGTGAGGGTGCTCTGGGACATCAGCAAGCCTGGATACATGAGTGGCTTTGCATATGATGCTTCTTTGTTGATGCTTTGTTAAAAGGACTCAGTAGGAATTTCCTGCCTTCGTGGTAGCAGTTGAGGCTGATTGTTATCTGGAGTCCCAGGATAAAGATAAGGAGCATCACTGAAGATAATACCTGGAATTGTCTTAGAGGATTCTCAGTTCTCTTATGAAAGTAAGACTTCTTCACTAAAAGCTACTCACCTGCATGCTTGGCTTTTAAATATTGCTAAGATTTAAAAAAAGAAAACATTCTTTAAAAGTCAAAATTCATATCATTCAAATAAAAGACACATAGTATTTCATTATTGAGAGCTGGTTTTCCTTCAGTAGAGGAACTAAAAACTCCTTATCCTGGAGAAAAGGAAAGGAGAGGAGTGGGGGAAAGGAAGTGAGAGTTAGGTTAGATATTAGTCTCTGTTCCAGAGAGAGGTCTTCAAACTTCCCACTAACACCCTATCTTGGCCTGCATCTGGGTCACCTGAGGAGATGGTATTGACTGATCTGAGATAATACAGTGGTATCCTGCAATGTGCAGGGAGCCCCCAGCTTTCTGTGGTGCTCAGGAGAAAATAGGCACATATTTCTAAAGGAAAGATTGGACTTCTGGCCAAGATGGATGCATAAGTACATATACTTTGCCTCCTCACACAACCAAAAGAAGGACAACAATAAATTTAAAAACAAAAAATGACAAGAACTGCCAGAAGATCAAACTGTATGGAAGTCCGACAATGAAGGAGTTAAAGAAGAAACATTCATTCACACCAGTAGGAGGGGTGGAGACCAGCAGCCAGGGTGAAGAGAACGTGAGGCAAGGTGACAGTTGGAGGACAGGGGTGAGCTAGGTGGTCCCACATTTGTGTGCAGATAAACTGGGAGAAACAACTGGGGAGCAGGACAGACTGTACAACCCAGGTTTCTAGCTTGGGAAAAGAAAGCCTCAAAACCTCTGACTGAAAAAAGCCTGTGGGGGTCGAGGTGGTGGGAGAAACTCCCAGCCTCACAGAAGAGTTCCTTAAACTGACCCACAGGTTCCTAAATGTAAAGAAAACCACTCCCACTGCCCTTGGGAATCAGCACCAGAAGGGTGCAATGTGCCTGTGGGTAGTGGAGGAAGTGACTGAAAGCTAACTGAGAGCAAAGCAAGCGGCATCATTCCCTCTTGGACTTCTCTTCCACATACAGCACCACAACCCAGCAAGGTGAGTTGCCCTGCCCTGGAAAATACCTAAGGCTCTGCCCCTTACTATGTAACAGGTGCACTGAGACAAAAAATATGGCCCAAATGAAAGAGCAGATCAAAGCTCCAGAAAAAATATAGTTAAGTGATGAAGAGATAGCCAACTTATTAGATATAGAGTTTAAAACATTGGTAATCAGGATGCTCACAGAAATAGTTGAGTATGGTTGCAAAATAGAGGAAAAAAGTGAAGGCTATGCAAACTGAAATAAAGGAAAATGTACAAGAAACCAACAGTGACAGGAAGGAAACTGGGACTCAAATGAATGGTTTGGAGCAGAAGGAAGAAGTAAACATTCAGCCAGAACAGAATGAAGAAACAAGAATTCTAAAAAGGAGGAGAGGGTTAGGAACCTATGGGACAACTTTAAACATTCCAACATCTGAATCATAGGGTTGCCAGAAGGAGAAGAGGAAGAGCAACAAATTGAAAACTTATTTGAAAAAATAAGGAAGGAGAAATTTTCTAACTGGGACAAGAAATAGTCTTTCAGGAAGTCCAGGAAGCTCAGAGAGTCCCAGAGAAGTTGAACCCAAGGAAGCACACACCAAGGCACATCATAATTACATTACCCAAGATGAAAGATGAGGAGAGAATCTTAAAAGCAGCAAGAGAAAAGGAGACAGTTACCTACAAAGGAGACTATAGGTAATTGTCCCTTTTTCTCTTGCTGCTGATTTCCCTTGCTGAAAGGAAGACTGTAGTCTTCCCATAAGACTATCAGCTGATTTCTCAAAAGAAACTTTGCAGACAAGAAGGGGCTAGAAAGAAGTATTCCAGGTCATGAAAGGCAAGGACCTACAGCCAAGATTACTCTCTCCAGCAAAGCTATCATTTGGAATGGAAGGGCAGATAAAGTGCTTCCCAGATAAGGTCAAGTTAAAGGAATTCATCATCACCCAGCCCTTATTATATGAAATGTTAAAGGGACTTATCTAAGAAAAAGCAGATCAAAAGTATGAGCAGTAGCCCTGGCTGGTGTAGCTCAGTGGATTGAGCGTGGGCCTGTGAACCAAAGAAGAACGGTTCGATTCCCAGTCAGGGCACATGCCTGGGGTGTGGGCCCGTTCCCAGCGGGGGATGCATGAGAGGCAACCATACTTTGATGTTTCTCTCCTTCTCTCCTTTCCTTCCCCTCTAAAGATAAATAAATAAATTTTTTTTAAAAAGTACGATCAGTAAAATGACAACAAACTCACAACTATCAACAACTGAAGCTAATGAAACAAAAATGAACTAAGCAAACAACCAGAACAGGAACAGATTCACAGAAATAGAGATCACAGAGATCACATGGAGGGTTATCAGCAGAGAGGGGGAGGGAGCAGAATAGAGTAAAGGTACAGGGAATAAGAAGCAGAAATTGCAGGTACAAAATAGACAGGGGGAGGTTAAGAATAGTATGGGAAATGGAGAAGCCAAAAAACTTACATATATAACCCATGGATGTAAACTACAGTGGGAGGAGGGGTACAGGGTGGTGGGGAATAAAAGTGAGAAAAAATAGGACAACTAGAATAGCATGATCAGTAAAATATATTTAAAAAAATTAAAAATAAGGAAAAGACTGTGTTTTCAATGATGAGGACAACAGTTTGTAGGACCCAGTAGCTGGAGACACAGTGGAATGTGGGCCTCTCACAGGGTGTTAGCATGGATAGAAAACCCGTCTGTCACAGGTGGGCACAGGTAACCAGGTTCTTGGTGACTGGGACAAAGAATTGAACCGAATACACAGCATTTATAGCAGAGAACACGGGAGCAGGCCAACTGCAAGCAGAGATTGACCTCATGGGCTGGAGGGACTCTATTTTTATAGGGCGGATCCTTCCTGACTAGTTTTGGTAGGCTTATATTGTGCATGTACAAGTAATTGTATTACTTTAAAGCTACTGCACATGTGGTCTCCCATGACCTTCCCTGATTAGTTGCCAGGGAAGGGAATCTCACAACGTTACCTAGTTGACACCCCCTTCTCCTGAGGTCCCCCTGTACCAGGTTTACCTTTCCTTTCACCAGAGAATTATAGCTCTCCATGTTAGAGATTGGTGAAAAGGAAAGGAATTATTTATTCAAGTTATACAGATTTAAGAGTAATGACTTAATGTCTTGATCAAAACCCCAAAGTCCCTTAAAACACCAACAAACACACAGAGTTCTTCTTTCCCCCTTTGCCCAGTCCAAGGTACTGTATCTCAGGAAAAGAAATAGAAAGCCGCGTGGTGATTCTCTGCTAAAGCCGAGTGGTGGTTCTCTGCTAAAACTGCATGATGATTCTTCTCGTGGCTGTGGGGCGGCGGGGGGTGGTCCCCCACTCTGGCCAAAAGCACGTGGTTCTCTCTGCTAAAGTTACACAGTGATTCTCTCTCACAGGGCTGCCAAAGTTCCCATTCTGGCCAAAAGTGAGTGGTTCTCCCTTCAAAGGCTGCCCTGTCTGCATTTAAATCTCCGAGACAATCTATGACCAGGGGGAGTTGCCTCCCAGTTAAGTCTTGGTTGGAAGTCACTCCCTTCTCCCTGGCTCAGAACCGGGTCACAGCTATTTAACATATCTATGGAACCAGTTAAAGGCTATAGATATGTTAAATGACCATGCCAGAGGTGACCTACAAAGCTGTTGCTATGCAAAACAGCTCTCAATGGCCCTGCTCCATTTGTTCCTTCCCCCAACTCACACCTGTGGGGGGAAGGGATGAGGACATCTCAATATTTCCTGGACACCTTGAGTTCTGGACCCCATTCCAAATCCCTTTTTGGGGTCCCCCTCTTGGCTGCACCCTGTATCATGTCCAAAGACCATATTCCATCCACCCCACCCCAAAGTTTGGCTTTCCATGCCTCCCTGCGATGTGGACACAAACTCATCAAACATTGGCTGAGATCATCGTAAATTGGTCAAGGGTTAAGTTTCCATTATTTGTTAGGAAGGAATTAAATTGAAGATTACATATTTGTTCTTGAAAACCTGTGTGTAGGAAAGTCTAGCTATGGAAGGGATAACTACTTCAGGGCTCTTGGATCCCCAAGGGTTTAAGTGCATATATATAATGGATGCAATCACTTTCCTAAAAACCTGCTTAAGAATCACTTCCCTTCAAGTTATGTGGTTATTTGAGTGCTTTGCATGAGAAGAAGTGGGAACAGAAGAGGAGGAGAATTTTAAGTAGGGTTCCTGAATGTTTGGGTGGGTTTTAAGAGCATCAATATATGGTGATTTATGATACCTGGGAGTAACCAAAATCATTTTGAGAAAAGAACGATTGCCTCTTAATGTCATCCAAAGGCAGTCTGGCCCTAAATGTGAGGCAACGCAGGCCATTTGTCATTGAAGGCCCTGGCTTTTCTCCCCTGTTGTGCTTTCCTTTCTCGGGCACCCCCTGGGACTACACTCTCTTCCTCCTTCTCCTTACTTGTGTCCTGTGTTCAGACGGAAGCAGATGACACAATGGACAGTACTTGGACTTCTGGAACATCACTGTCACATGGGTCTCAATCTGGTTCTTTTTTTTTATTGTTGTCATTTAATGATTTCATTTCCTACTGAAAACAAATCTATGGAAATATAAGCATTTCTATGTACTGATGTCTATTATCCACTAGAAGATCTGATTTATTCAACTATGGCAATAAAAAGTTAAAAACAAATCATGCACATTAGAGTTTAGCATTTACTCATTTTTTTCCTCTCTGGAACCTGGGAATATTACATAGCAACTTGGCACTTCACATTTCAAAATAGACTGTAGTATATTTTGATTCATTAACACGGAGCAGAATTTTAGGAAACGAGATGTATTATGAGCTGTGATATGTTCTTTTTTATAATAAAAAACCTGCATTTTAAGTTTGGAAAAGTACTTAAATGCACCTGGTAATTATGAGTTCCCTCACATTGCACTTTAGCAAAGGCCAATTGGTAATGTTTCCAATGTATCAATATGTTTTGTATGATCATAATACAGAGCAGAGAAAATTCCAGACTAATGATGTTTGTATTTCTACTGGTCATTTCCCAGGGATTCTATTTGTTGCAATTGTGGTAACGTCTTAATGTTTCACTTACTATTTTCTAAAGTTTTCTCTATAAAAAGACATGAAATAGCCCAAGGTGAGCCATCTTGATATTATGATCACTGGTCAGCTACATGGGAAATGCAGCTGCAGCCTTCTGACTTATTGTCAATGCTTATGAAAAATGACAGTGCCGGGCACAGAAACGCTTTTTTTCAGGATGAACTGGCAAAGAGCTGTGTCCTGCTTAATAATCTGTTTTCACCTCTCCTTTATTGATTCATATTTCAGGTCCAGAGAGAAGATATTGAGATGTAAACATACAATAATTCTCTCTTTTTATTAAATTGGTGTCTTTGTCATTCACAGGAATAACAGAATTTTTTGAACATGTCCTCAATTTGTACCAAATGCCAATCTGCTAGTTCAACTGAACAGAAAGCTTTCCTTTCCTTCTGTGACAATGCTGTCATAAGGAGATAGAGAAAATATTTCCTTTTTAACTTCCTAGCACTTGTCACCCATTCACTCAGGAAGTGTTTCAGAGGAGAATTCCCACATTCAGAATGCGGTCACCCCACTGTCCTTATCTTTGCAATCTGGTCACCTGTGATGAATTTTTGAAAATCCCTTAGATCTAAAAGAAGATTGACCTATATAATCAAATGAACGATGTTTTTTAAAATTATATCTTCTTAACCAACACTTAGCACACACTGTCAAAAAAAGAAAGAAATTATAGTATAACATGTTGTCATGGTAACAAGAATACTAAGCTCACTGGTAAAGAAAATGCCAGGAAAAACCAGAGGTTGAGTGTAATTTTAGGATGACTTGGATATGTGCGTGTATGCATATATATATTTCCTTTTTAAAAAGTGATGGACATAAATTAATCAAAAATGTATTCTATGAGTTTAATTAAAAAACAAATACCTTTATTTCTTATTTGTGGTTTGCATAACTTTTTAATTTTGAATGGCTCTCTATGTAATCTAGTTTTCTGGGAATTTATTGTGCTTTTATCTTTGGCCTCTAAGTCATCTAAATGATTACTATAATTTCATTCATGTTGGCAAGCAGCTGGCCCTGACTTGGCAGTTTCTATTTTGACCTCACTTTTATTAATATTCTCTTGGTCTCTCATGCATGTCCTCACCTCAAGCAACTGAATTTAAGTAATCTCTACCCTTAAAAATTTAGCATGAAGGGCATGCCAGCAGCCATACTCCCTAAAAACTTTAGTTGGGTACTGACTTATTTAAGTAATTTCACTGTGCTGTGTCCCTGCAGGCCCACCTCATTTCTCTGAGCATAACACTAATGTACAATTGAACTAATCTGCCAGTACCTTGCTGAGGCCACGTCAGATATATCAAGAGAGATAAAGCGCGTGTAAACAAAGTGAACTTGCCTAGGTCCCTGTTGTGGATTTGCCAAGTTGTAAGGAGATGACTGATTTAAGAATGGGGGTAAACTTTTACCACACAGATTACTCCACAGTCATAGAAATCAGAACGCATCATATTCTCTAAAACAATCAGATGGAGTGTAATGTAGAAACTCACAGAATCCGGTCTGGAGAAAATTCTTGATTTAAACCCAGTTCTGGTTATTAATGTCAGAGGTTGCTTTAAGCAATGGAGTTGATGTGTTTGCCTTGCTATGGAAAGATTGATCTGATATATTTTTTAAATTGAGGTTAAAACTTGTGTGCAAAGAAAGGCACAGATCTTCAATGTATAATTCTGTGCATTTTGATGAATATATGTGTCATTGACTAATAACTCAATCAAGAATCATCCCAGAAACGCATTCTGTGTTCCCTTTTTCTATGTTCTCACCTCCTATGGGCAACAACTATTTTGATTTATATCAGAGTTTGTTTTGTCTGTTCTTGAAGTTCCTGTGAATGAGATCATACATTCCCACTTGTGCCCAGCCTCTTAGATCAGCATGTCTCTGTGACTCATCCGTGTTGCTGCATGTATCAGCAGTTCTTAATTTTTATGGCTGATCACTGTCCATGCTATGATTACAAAGAGCTCATCTGTTCTTCTGCTGATGAAAATTTTAATTGTTCTCAGTTTGGGGCTCTTGAGAATAAAAATGCTATCAACTGTCTTGTGCAAGTTTTTTCATGGACATTTGTTACTATTTTTCTTGAGTAAATAAATACCTAGAAAAGAAGTTCCAGGGTCATAAGGTAGGAATGCGTTTAACTTTTTAACAACTGCCAGTTTTCCAGAGTGGTTGTACCATTTTACACACTCACCATAAGGAGTTCCCATTTCACAGGTCCCTGGTGTTTGATATTGTCATCTCATTTATTTAGTGACATCTTCATTTTGCATTTCTCTGATGGCTAATGATGTGGAATGCCTTTTTAGTGTTTACTAGATGCTTGCCTTCAACTTTTCAGGACGTTTGTCCTTTTTCATATTTTTTGATATTTTCATAACAACTATGTAGAAATTCTTTATTCTGTATTTAAGTATTTTTACAATACAATACTGTGAAATATTCTCCAAGATTGAGTCTTACTTTTTTTATTTTAACTTTTGATGTACAGAAGACTTAATTCTGATGAAATTTGTTTTATTTTTTTCTTTTACATCTGGTGCTTTTTGTATTCTAAGAAATCTTGGCCTACCCTAAGTTGTGAAGCTACTTTTACATTATTTTCCAGAAGATTTGTGATTCTAGCTCATATATGCTTTTCTACGGTGTGAGCTTGCATCTGAGATTCATTTTTCCTGTGGTTGTATTGATAAAATTCTTCAGCACTGTTCATTGAAAGACTGTCCTTTACACATTGCAGTGCCTTTTTGAGCATCTATTTCTGGAATTTCTATCATGTTACTCTAATCTGCTTTATTCTTATGCCAAAACCACACTGTGATGATTATGGTAGCTTCATAAGTCATGAAATCAGGTAATTTGAGTTTTGCCAATTTGTTCTTAAAACAAATATATTTTAAATTTAAAGGTTCTGCCTTGGCCAGTGTGGCTCAGTTGGTTGGAGTGTCACCTGGTAGACTGGAAAGTTGTGGGTTTGATCCCCAATTGGGGCATGTATGAGAGAGAAACCAATTGATGTTTCTCTTTCTCTCTCTGTCTCCCTTCCTTTATCTCTAAAATCAATGAAAAAGTGTCCTTGGGTGAAGGTAAATTTTTTTTAAAGTTCCATAACTGTTTTGATATTCAGAAATACCATAGGAATAAATGCATATATACATTTATGCATTATCTCCTCTCCTGTTGACAAAGCAAAAACAAACAAACAAAAACAAAATTGTAAGCAGTGGTTTATCCTTTAGGTACAGAAATTGTCATTGCAATGGGGGAAATCTTCCACTTTTGATATTATGCCTTGTAAAAATATGTTTAATTTTTAAAAATTAACCCATGAGTTACTTGCATTTTTGAAATGTGTTCTTGGTGAGATATGAAACTCCTTTCTTTAACATTACACTGTATTTAAAATTTAAAAAACATCTTTCTTCAAATAAAATGACCAATTTACTACTGATAAGTATAGTTGGTAGAAAGAGGAAGAAAAACTGTATTTGTGATTTTCTCATGAGGATCAATGCTTAGAATTTTATACTTTCAACTATAAGATATTGTTGGCTTGTAAGGGTCCTTAGCATGTTCAAGGTGACTGGGTCAGTACAGCAGTTGGTACAGGTGGGATATGACTCTGTGACATTTCAAAGTCCACTCTTTTTTTAAAAAAACATCCTACCTCTTTGATGATGGTGGTGGTCATGATTACGCACATTGAGCTGGTACATAGGACTAGAGAAAGGGAACGCTATTGCTCCCAGTGCACGGTCTGTATAGGGAGTCTGACCGGAGCTCAGAGGGGGGCTCTGAAGTCCCTCAGGAAAGGTCTTCTGCACCCTCACTGCGATGTGCGGATCCCAGCTGAGCTCGGGCCACCCCTCTCCCAGCAAGCCCCGCCTCTCACCTTCAGCGTCTCCAGCAATGAACCCAAGTGTCTTTACTAAAAAACCTGCACAAGTTATTCCAACTCTGTCCGCTTGCCACTCGCTCTTTGAGGCCTGAAAATCATTCTTTACATTCTAGGAAATGACCTGAATTTGACTTTTAAATCCTCAGCTGAAGAATTTTCAGGGTGTGATGCTATAGACACTGTGAACCATCAAATTGTGGAATACTACAAGACCACTGATTGGATTAGGTATTCCTAAATGTAAAACAAAATAAGATCTAGATTGAATACCCACAGAAATACCACATATATCAGATACTTAATGAGCCAATTTTCCAAAAAGCTACAGACACTAAGCCTTTCTCTCTCATCCCAGAAGCTCACATCTGCCCTGATTCGCAACGTAGAAACAGCCACGTAGGAACCTCTTCATCTTTCCTTGACAGACCCACCAGCATATGCACTCACCACCTGTTAAAAAGGACACAGTGTCATTGCTCCCATGGGGGGACAGGCATTTCTGCTGCTGGAATAGGTCTCAGCTTCTCAGACACTTCACTCCTACAAGGGTTCCCTTCCTTTCCCTCGCCTGGATTTTTATCCTCACTACGCAAGAGCCATTTTGGGATGTGTACAAGCAAGCCTGCTGTAACTTGTCGCAGCCTACTGCGCAGTCCTCCCTGGACTCTGCCTCTGTAGCTGTCACCCCACTCTTCTGCTGACCTCTGGACAAAGTCTTGAAAAAGTTTGCATGCTACATTTCCACTGTCCTTTTCCTTCTTGACCCTGATGTATCCATCAACCACTTGCCCTCGCCTCTCACTTTCTCTTGGTCATGACATCTGTGGCCTCTAATTCCACTGAATGCCATGACATCCACATTCATACCTTTTTCCAAAGAATTAGTCTTGATTCGCACCTGAGACTATAAACTTCTTATATTCTCTTATATTTGTCTTATATCCCCACAGTCTCCCACATTTATATCCCCACATTATTTACCTTTATACTATGCTTACAATGAAAGCCAAGCATATCTTTATTAAAGCGAGAATAAATATGAATAGTCTCTTTAAAAAGATAACTTTCCTCTAGACATGCAGAATTGTCTTGAATATCATATAATAGCAATTTAGGAAAAATGACTTAAGATATCAAAAGTCATTTGTCTTTTCCCGTTGTTCCTAAATTCAGCCATGCCTACCCTGAGTGTGAAGTGTTTGGGACAACCACACAGATCCAGCCTGATTTACCCAGGGTTCTCTGAGGGGTGGTCTTATCGGATCAGCCTCTTCCAGACACCTAATCTTGGGTACCATTATTGTGTTTTTAACTGAATTGTATTCCTGTGTTTAAAAATACATGAAGCTGCCTTTGTTATTAATTTATGGTTTTATGAGGACAACAGAAAGGATTACTTGGGGTTTATGAATCCCAGATTACACAACGGACTGTAAATCGTTTGCAATTATGTATTTCTGCATATTTAACAAGTAAACACTGTGCCTCATAGTAGCGACACATGTTTTTCCACTGCTGGTCACCACCATGCTCAGATGTGAGTGCAGGAAGTGTGTGCATCTTGCTGTCTTTTGTTATACTTGCTCCACATCCTCTGGTCCTGTTTTGGGCCATTTTCACAGAACTACCCCTCTTTGTTTCATGGCCTTTATGGTGATTGCAGATACTTCTCATTGCTTTTCTGTCTATGGGTCTTTATGTTTCAGACTTGAAGTCAGAGATCAGAAGTGGGGGATGAGCTAAATATGCTTGAACACATTTGTTTGGTCCCACACAATATTTTATTTTTAAAGTGTGACTTATTTGTTAACAGTTAAATAACAAGGCCTTTTACCTAAGATGAAAATTGCCAATTTCTTTTGAGCAACCAGGAAATCTAGGCCAGCATTCCCAGAGCAGTAAAAGACAGGTATTGAAGAGGACTGTTCCTCTTTCTAGAGGGGTGGGGTCTAGGCTTACCCTTGGGACCGGCAGATGTAATTCCAGTTTTCAGTTTTCTCCCGACATTCTTCCAGGCATTTGAATCTCTCAGTTTTGGCTCCTGCAAAGTTTTCTATTCCAGTCCTCTCATCCCATTGCTGAGCCTTGCTTCTCTGCACTTAGAGCGTCGTAAATGATGGACGGGCACAGGGCTGCTCCTCCTGTCCCTGCAGCTCTGTTCCCACTTGTCCTACAAAGTGCTTCGACTTAGAAAGGGTCACCACTTCCAGTCTGCACACCACATAACAGCTGCTTGTCTTGCCATTGTTAGCTGTGTATGGTGTCACGTTTCCCCAGAAAGCAAGGTTTATGTAGCCTGTCTTCGCTTTGGACACTCCGGTTGAATGCTCCTGAGAAATGTCTTTCCTCCCGGCTGGGGTTATTCCTGTGCTACACCGTCAGTATCCCTTGGGCAAAGCCACCTGGAGTTTAGTGCTGAGCTAATTCATACGTTGCATGTGTCTGTGAGCCAGAACAAAGGACATATTTGCCCCAAATGAAGTTACGTGGCAGTCTCTTTCATTCTCTCTCCTTTCAAATTTGACTCCATGGGAGGTAAAGAAATGTAATGTGTTTTTATTCAGATTACACTTTTACTCATTACAGCTTCCTGCTATTTATTTTTATACAAGCTTAGCCAGACATATAAAAATAGTGAATGTATCTATTCCTATTAATGAAAAATAACATTTTGAATTTTTCTTTTTGCGAAGGAAGGTTTGAATTCATTTTGGATGTGTTAGGCATGCCGACATTTTGAAGATATTAAAATAATAACTCTGTCCTCAGTTGCTTACTTAAATGACACACACATTATTGAGTGCCTTTGAGCTGCAGAATAAAGAAATTTACATTTCTATCATTATACTAATATCATCTTACGAGGAAAATACAAGGAATTTTTGGCTTCTAAATATGGTTATTTAATTATGCATGGCTCGGAGGCCAGTTGTCATTAGGTTAAGCCCTGATCGCTGATTAAAGTCAATAGCCACCATCCTACAGGATTTTCTTAAGTTCTGGCAGATGTGAGAATAGAATGCTTAAATGCTTAAATTCTCTGATAGGAAAGAATTATAGGTTAGTTTAATATTATCAACAAACAAGGCTGAGACTACGTAGCCTTAAGACTGTCAAATCTCTGTGAGGAACATGACCACACTTTGTCATAAATCCTATTACTGTAATAATGTCAATCTGCCTTTTCATTCATAACTCAGTAATGAGCATGCTTCTTCTGTAAATATTTGGAATAGATTTCACAGAACATCAGGTTGACTCAACAGGAATGTTTTAAGAAAACCGAACAGCACACACTTATTCCTCCTTTTGCATCGAAAAAACACATTGTCATCCTGGAATTGTCTGCCCTATGCTTTCCAAGTGAATCCCAGCTCTGGAAGAATCTTCTCAGCCAAGGGCAAGAAATAGAACTAAAAGAACTCACAAAAAAAGCCCCCACCATTCAACTCTAAATGTGTTCTCATCTCCTAGCCCCTAGTTTGTAATTACTCAATAAATTCCAATGAGTTGTACTTAAAAACAAAACAAAACAAAAGGGTTTTTTCTCCATTCTGGAGGCACATTCAGATCTACTTAGTACAGCAAGCTCTCTAGTATGATCCTGGATTCCAGCAGGGTCTGGGACCCTCAGCAGAAGCTGGCAGGACTTACAGAAATGTTCTTTTTTTTTAAAGTTTTATGCAGCAGTTACATGACTCACTTTATGACTCACAATTACTATTTATTGAATGTTTACTCTTTGAATAGTGCCTTGTGCCTTCCACATACAAGCTGTTGAAGACTTCTGGAATCTGGGTATTATTCCTCTCAGTTTTCAGATGCTGAAGCTGGGGATTAGTGAGGTCACATAGCTTGTGTACAAGGAGTGTGTTCTGGGCTCCAAGACCAGTGTTCTTGGTCACTATGCTCATCATAATTAGCTTACCCACAAATACCTAAAAATGTCTAAGACCAAGCATTCAGGGATTCTGCAAGAGCTATTACAATAATCTCTTAGAATCACCACCACAAAAGTTCATCTCAGTGATCTAGTGGTGCTCGTCTGCCCTCCTCTCTCTGTGACATGAAAATGCGTGTTCCCCAGCCAGAACCGGAAAAGTCAGAAACAGAAGAATCTAATCAAGGTCCTGTGTCCTGGGTGAGTTTTTTAAGTTATATTTACTTTATATGAGGGATTAAACATATGTAAAATCCACAGGGAACAGTTCATCATCTATGAAGTGTCTCTGAGTTTGGAGGACTCTGCAGTGAGGTCTCTAATGGCCTCCAGCCCCCACAGAACCAGCTGTTTTAGCAGACTGCAAAACTCCTGGAGCTGGGCCTGGGGTTTTTCAGTCTGCGGCAAAACATCAGTTTACCCACGCCCAGGTCCTGACAACAGGAACAGTACAACATTCTGAGATGCAGAAATTAGAACCCAAAGCAACACACTCAAAGAACAGTGTCTTGCTGTTGTTCTGTATTTCCTTGCACAGAAGTTGAGAGCAGAGTCTGTTGCTATGCATCTGGGCCCAGCACTGTGTTCAGAGGTTATCATTTGGATTCGGTCTGTGTATGTTAATATCTGTGTTGGAATGCCATTGCAGTCTTTGCGCCTACACTGCCTTGAATTAAAGACCTTAAAGAGAGATGTATTCCACAGTGCAGTATCGCTCTCAGAACGTGGCTGTTCTGATTCTGTTTTCCAGACAGACTCAGGAGAAGGCCCTTGCTGGGGGAGCCTGCTAGAGGATGTGCCTGAAAGCTGTGACCTTCTGGGCCTGGTGTCTTTGGTCAGGTAAGAATGAATGGCAGGACAAGCCTTGCTCATTGTCAGCAAGCCTGGGACATTGTATATAAATTCAAATTCTGTCAATGGATCACATTTTAAACAAACTGAAGGAGTTCCACATTGGTCCTGTAAATTTGTTTATTGATTTATTGAACATTCATTAAGCACTTGCAATGTGCCAGGTAGATAGATATTCTTTCCAAGATTCTGAGTGCAAGTTTGAAAATGTATATCAAAATCCTCAAATTTTCATACTGCTTGCCCAGTGCTCTTCTAGAATTTAGTTTAAGGAAATGTCAGAAATGCACCTTGAGACTGATTATGAGGATCCAAACATTCATTATTTTAGAATAAAATTGTTATTTAAAAATAAACAACACACACATGCACACAAAATCGCCAAGCTTTTTGATTGTTCCCACATTAAAGGCAAATAATTCGTTGATTGAACTAGCAGGGTTGGTTGAGGGTGGAGACTTTGTAATTCCTCTGCTCTTTCCAGCCAGCTGAGAACGGGACCATAATGATGATTCTCCCTGCAAAAGAAAGCAATATTGGCACTAGGGGGAAAGTTTTTATATGTTCCCTTTATTTTCAGAAAATGTGAATATTTTTCTCAATTAGTGCTTCCTTCTTTCTTGACTGTGTACATCTTCGTTTCTAAGGCATCTCAAATTATTTTATTATAGCCTACCTCTCATTAAGAAGCAACCCCAATGGCAATGAAATAAACGACAATTATGTTTCAATATTGATGTATTCCTGATCTCACTTTGCTAATTTGGCAAAGATACTAAATATTTTTCATGAGGATTTTGGTAAAGGAAAATGATAAAAATCTATTTAGTATGTTTAAGACTTTTTAGTATTTGATTTCAGTGAGGTAAAGGGTAAGATTAAGTACAGAAAGGAAATAAGAATATGAATTTTAATCATATTTGCTTTTTTCATGTTACTAGAAGAATAAAATACTGTTTTGCAAAAATGTCAGTACAAATCACATTTAATGAAATCCACTCTAATGTTGACATACCTAGGTTGAAAAGTGGGTAGACAATTATCCCACCAAGTATCTTCAAAACCCTTTTGAAAGGCCAATTTTTACCTTTTTTAAATGGAAACATTTTGTGGGACAAAGATTAGCAGTCTTCATATTAAAAGACTGGAAAAATTAGCAGCCTTCATATTAAAGTCTGGTCTTGATGTTAGTTCTGCTCAGAGCATATCAGACAGAGATTCCTGCTTTAAGGGTCTACTCTTGACCCAGGACCCCAGCCTCTGAGGGGCCTCTACCACCACTATCTCAACCGTCCTTCAGAGCCTGAGCTCTGCACCCTCCTGCCCCTGCTGGGAACCAGGAGACTTCAATCCAAGCCTCATTGCCGGGGACTTCACAGGCCCACTCACTCACATGCTCCCTTCCAACTGCCTCTACTAGAGCAGGCCTAACTTTTTATTCTTGGAAAACTTATTTTGTTTCATAATTCCAGGAAACCCCTCCCCACCCAGATACAGACACAGGCACAGGTGCATATACATGCAGATGGCTATACTCATCTGCACATGCATGTGCACACACATGTAGAGGTACACACAGCTAACACTGCTCAGGGAACTTCTCCAGCACCAAAGGGAACTGTTTTATGAGCTTCCTGGCTTGAAATTCGGAATTAGTATCAAGACAGAAATAATGTAATGAACAGTCAGTTTTTAAAATATTTGAGCAGACACTGCTTTGAGACATCTTAAAGTACCTTAGTGAATAACTTATCATTTTAATTGTGTTGAAACTACCTCCCTCCACATCAAAACACTTGGTGACAGGGTTAAGGTCTTGGCAACATGGTGGCTGTTGATTTTGTTCATTGCCAAGATGAGCCTCAATATTTGAGGGTATGAGATTTCTCTTCTTTTTTCAGTGGCTCAGTTTCCTGCTTGAATATTTTGGAAATCTCACTCCTCTTATGGGATGAATAAGAGGTAAGTGGGACATTAGCTGACATCCTGTTCAGATGGCCGCAGCCACTGTCCACCTCATTCCAGCTCCAGCTCCATGTATAAATGGGTGACTTAGACAGGTAGCTTGGCCTCTCTGGCCCTCATTTTCTCAACCCAAAGTAGGAACAATATGAAAACATGCACAACAGGACTGAAATGGTGAAACAACACAGCCTATAGAAAAAACTCTAAAAACTAAGATGCCCCAAATGGAAGGAGACAGTTCTTCAAGGCGTTTTTGGTCTCTGTGCCTCAGTGTAGCTGTACATATTTCCCGCCATGTTTTACTATAAAAAGATGTGAAGGAGCTGCTGCCCTCTCTTATAAAAAGATGTGAAGGAGCTGCTGCCTGTGTTGATCATTGTTTATGAATAAATCGAGTGTCATGGAAACACCAAGGTTGGATTTTAATTTGCCCTGACAAATCCTCCTCTTTAGTTGGACTTCCATGTGTCTCCCACTGAGACACCTGGCTGACCTCAAAGAACCCTTTAGTATTTGCAGGGATGATTTTTGGCATTGATCTTAAAAGGTGATGGCTATCATTTGATGAGAAGTTGGGCATGGCTGAATGCCCCAGATAGCTGAGACCAAGGATGACAGCTTAGCTGTTCAGTCACTGTTTTTCCAGGGCAGGCTACCCCTTCGGGATACCCATCACAGGATCATCCGGGATGATTGAGAAGGTCCCTAAGACTCCCTAAGATGGAGACCACTATCACAGTTACATCCAAACTGAGGTGGTTTGCTAAGGTTTCTGGTGGTGGGCAAAAAAATGGCCTCCTTCCACAGGCAAGTCAAGAGTCAGTGTGGGCGCTGCTGCCTGGCCATGATGAATTTCATGACTGTCTATCTCTCCAGTTCTCAGAGAGTGTCACACCAGGGCTCTGAAGACTCAAGAGAAAGAAGCCTGCTCTCCAGAAGGTTCAAATGCCTGTACTGTGGCTTCTCCTTCAAAACAATTAAAACATAAATGAGGCAATTCATAAAATTTTGTATAATCCTAATAATATCCAGAATTTACCATGTGTCAAGCCCTGTTTGCAGTCAGTTCTTTGCAGACATGATCATTTATTATTACAAATGTTCTACATGTGATTTTCTTTTAACTTGCATTCTACAAATGAAAAAAGTTAGACTGAAGTTCTGAGAAATAAAGCAATTTGCCAGAAGATTCTGGTTATAAATACAGATTCATCTGACTATGATGCTTAGGAGATGTTATTTTTAGGACAAATGGTAAATTATTATTTGGATTAAAAGAGATCAAATTCATTATTTATCTGCTTACTTGCTCCTTTTCGTTAATCGTTTCCATGGAGATCTGACTTCCTTCTGCAGAGGTTTTGACTGGGACAATTAGCAATTTAGACCTTTCCTCCTCCACTCCCACAGAATAGCAGGGTGTCTCCTTATAACTGGGGACAGTTTCCTAGACTCACACCCACTCTCAGGCTCCAGAAGCCCAAGGAATAAGAAGTCAGAAGGAGGGCGATGGGTCAAAAGAAATGCTAGTACCTTCTTTCTTCCTTCTCCCTGGCTTCTCCCTCTCTCTCTCTTCCTTTCTTCCTTTCCCCAGCCTACCAAAGATAGGTATCATTAAAATTATTGAAAACTTGTAGAAGATTTCCAGTAAACAATAATGCAATCCAGGTAAACTCATTCAATAAAGGCAGTAGGTGTTAAAGTCTTAAATAATGAAGATTAATACCCTTAAAACCAGAATTTACACTTCATTTGAAGAAAACAAGAAAACCAAGCAGGCAATGAAACATATTTAAGGATTTTTTTCACCATCATAATGTTGCTTATGGGAATTCAAAATATAAAAAGTGACTTAAAATAACACAAACCTGTCATCATACAGTCCAGTAGGTTAGAAGTCCATCCAAGTTCTCACTGGGCTAAACTAAGGTGTCAGCAGGCCCATGTCCTTTCTGAAGGCTCTGAGAGTCTATATCCTTGACTTTTTCATCTTCTAAAAGTCACCACATTTCTTGGCTCTTGGCCTCTTCCTTTGCAAAACCAGTGAGATTACCTTTCTGATCCTTTGTCCATCAATAGATTTATGTATGGACACAATTGGGAAAAGGTCTATAATTTTTAAAAAGTATAATGACACAGGAGACTGTTTACTTGATATTAATGAATAAAATTAGATATCTATCTATGCATATATGTATATCTATGTATATAGATAGATATCTAATAGTATATTATATAGTAGAGCTAGACTTAAAAAAAAGCTGAATGGATACATGCATAAAAATGACCAGCAATGTTTCTAAGTTGTGAACAATAAATGACTTATTTTTTCTCTATGATGTTATTTCTTTTAAACTTTCTAAAAAAGACTGTGTCTCCTTTGAGGATTGAAAGATAGATAGATAGATAGATAGATAGATAGATAGATAGATAGATGAGAGAAAGTTGATAGATGGGTGGGTGAAGCAGATGGGTGAATGGATGGGTAGATGATAGATGATAGAGAGACAAAAAATGATTACTCTATAGATAGATGATAAATAGATATATAGATGATAGATGATAGATATGTCTCTTTTCTCTCTATGTCATCTACTCTTCCTCCTTTGTTCCTATCCTCCCTCCCTCCCTCTTTTTCTTCCTTCCGTCCTTCCTTCCTTTCTTCTTCCTTCCATCCAAATACTTTTCACTGGGATAAAAATCAAGAGCACAACCTACTCAAAAGGAAATAGTCAGTTAAACATGTTATGGATAATCTGTTCTCAGTTCTATTCTGCTGCTCTGAGATAGGATGGAAGAGTCTCCTCCAGTGCCCTTGCACACATTTTTTGACAAAAGGTCTCACTATTAGCACTTGTATGATTATCTTCGGCTGACCCGGATGATTCTGGACAATCCTCCATTTTGAGGTCTTTAATTTGATCACATCTGTATGTTCCAGGGGTTAGGAAGTGGACATTGCGGGCCGAGGCATCATTTTGCCTACCAGAAAGACATCGTCTTTTATTAAGTGAGTTTACCTTGACTGCTCGGTTGATATTTAAAACTAACTCTACCAAATGGTTTTGTAATTCCCAAGCTCTCCTTTGCTTTTTAAAAATAAAGTCTCCTTGTCCTAATTGGCATCAAAATGATTACATCAATTATCTTTCTCATACCAGTTCTATTAATTCAGTAGTCATGCTTCAATTTTTAACTTGTTTTCCTTTATTTTTCCTAGAAGTCTAAAGTTAGTTTTTCCACTGCAAAAAAAAAGTGTGTTTTAAATTTTCTCCAATCTCACTTGTCCCATCTTTATGTTGTTGTCATCTCAAACTTATTTAGAACTTGTTTATCTAACACAAGTCATTGTCATTATCATCATCATTTATTTCTCAATAAAAATACAAATCCAACTACACTTACTCATAATTTTACTGCTCATTAGGGATTTCTCTATCTTATTTTTTCATTCTTAATTATTTTTTCCTTATTGAAGGATATCCTTTATTATTTTCATTCTATGAAGAACTGTAAGTAGTAAACTGTCTTATCCTTGAATGTCTGAAAACATTTTGACTTCACTACAGAATTCCAAGTTTCCAGTTATTTTTTTCTTTGCTCTTGGAAATATATGTTTATCCTATGGCTTCGGCATCCTTTATCACTGATAAGAAATCAGGGAACGAATATTGCAGTGTTTTAGTTTTTTTTGATAGATAACCTTTCCTTTTTTCCCTGATATATTTAAAACATAATCATTAGCCTTTGTAGGCTCACAGTGATGAATACTGTTACAGATTTTATGGTTTTATAAGGTACTGAGTGTTTGATGTGTTGTTTCCGTTTGAATGTTTATGGGTTTCTTTAATCCTGAAACATTTTGAATTATTATCCATTTAAGTATTGTCCCAAACCTATTTTCTGTTTTTTCAATTAAAAGTTTCTCAAACTGTATTTAATATTGTGTGAATTTCCCATCTTTTTATCTCCTTGACCTGCATTCTGGGTTACATTCCCAGTTGAGTCCAACTGACTGTTTTTGATATCTATTTAATTTTTTAAAACAAAAGTATTATAGCATTAAGTTTAGAATTTGCTTTTGATTCTTTTTCATTGTTTCCACTTCTTGGTATCATTTTATGAATGTTTTATATATCCTGTGTAAATTTCTTTTTCAGATTGCTCAATTATCTCTTTTCTCCAGTTAATATGCTAATTAGTCAATTAATTCTGTTACTCTGTTCCTGTTCAGAATGCCATCTTGTGTGAATATACTCTCTCACACTAGTGAGCCTCCTCCCTAGACAGGCATGATGTTTTCAACCTACTGGGAATATGGCCTTGAATCAGTTCTGTTAGCAGCTTAGGGAGGGCGTCAGCGATTTTCAAATTCCATATCTATTCCTAAATGCCTCTGCTACCACCTACCTCCAAAAGCATATGTTTTAAGCTACAGCCTCAGATGACTATGCAGAGATATTTCAGCTTCTATTATAGTCAAGGATTATGGTCTCAACCACCAGCTATTCTCCAGAAGTTCAATTCCAGCTCCTCACCAGACTTGGGAATTCTCTGAAGGAATTGACCCTGTTTTTACTTCCCAAATGTGGTTCCATTTTACTTGAGTCATGAGCCACACAACATGCATCTCTATTTCTACTCCACAGATGTTGTTCTCTCATTTTTTTAGTGCAGCTATGTCTTCCTAAGAATTACCTACTATTGTTGTGTGCATAGTCTATAAATAGTATACATTTTATAATTACAAAAAGTTATAGAAAGATGTTAAGGCATATAAAATTAAGCACAAACCAAAGAAACTAATATATTACAATAGTAATAAAGTTAATATTTATTAGTCAGCACAGATATTGTGTTGAGCTATTCCCTAAGTACTTTATGTAATTTAATTTATTCAATTATTTTGATGCTCTCTTGAATTATGTACTAATATTATCTCCATTTCACAAATAAGAAAATGGAAGTGGAGAGTTGACATAAACTGCTCGGATATGCACAGTAAGGAAGTGGAACTTTGTCTTCTTACCGCAGTATTGCACTGTCTCCTACTACTCACAAATGCATGCAGGGTGGAAACCAATATGTCCAAAGAAATTCATTCTGGGTAGTTTGTTTTATTTTCTTATTTTAGTTTTCCTGAATTTTTAAAATTTTCTACAGTAAGAGTTTTATGAGAAAAAATAGTAATAAAAGTTGTTATTTTAACATGCTTTGTTTTTTCAGTAACTTTTTCACTGTTAGATAACATTTGCCAGGGATAAATATTCTGCCAAGGGCCAAATTACCTTACAGGCTTGAATCTGCACACCTTCTTCTATTTATGGTTAACTAGCCATCTTTCTGTGTATTTTAGCTCCAGAGTGCTGAGTTTCTATGGCAATGGATGCTATTTGAAATGTACAAAAAGGCCACTCTGTAACCTTGGTAGATGCAATATTTCTTATTCTTGTAATACATATGCTCACTAAAATCCATGGAAAACACCTTAACCTCACATGTTTGCAGGGTGACATGAGGAGAAATAACAAAGAACATGTGGTATAAAAGCCACAAAGAATTGTCAATGGTTAAAATAGGGGCTGGGGAAATGGTGAGTCCTTGGAGAGAGGGTAAAATGTCAAAGATGACAAATCTTGGAAAGAACCTAGGTCCCTCGAGGCCAGTGCTGGGAGGAGAAGGATCACTTACACTTCATCTGCAGGTCTGCCCCTTTCCTGGTGCTTTTTCAGGGGAGAACAGACAGAAGGACCCTGTTGAAGAGCCGCCAATAAGACACCACTCTCGGAGGAGGGTGAATGGGCAAGTGAAGCCTCCTGGCTTTATTAATCACACACTTTTATACCATTCAATTACATAAGTCAGTTATACAACTTACTTTGATTAATTACTTTCATTTCCATGTATGTATGCTTATATAATTTCTTTTTGTGATTACCATGACTACTATACCCAAACTCTGCCCCGTAGCCTGTGGTTTTCCACAGCATCAACAGTAGCTAGGTTACCACACCCCGTCCCATGGGCAGCAATAGGAAGAGCAGAGAGTGAGAACCAGGAGCCATGGTGGTGGAACCTGGAAGCTGTGGAGGCAGGCATGTCGAAGATACCAAGTGAAACCACCGAGGTTCAAGGTCGGGAGCAAATCAGCCCCTCTGGCCTCCTTGGATGTCTCAAATACCTTTTGGACCACCTGTGATTTACTACAGGATTTATGGAACAAGGAGGGTCAGAGGAAAGGCAATGGGAGTCTTTGCAGAAAGAGCACCAAACAATGATTTGCTTATGAACCTTCTGGAACTTCCAGAGCTGATGTATATTTGCTCATTTGTACATGGAGAGCCTTGAACCAGGAGGGGATGGAAGAATTAGACACTTGGCCATGAGTTAGTGATAAATCATTGAATAAATTTGACCTCAGATTAATGGTGGTCACTATAATTATGATACAGAGAGCGTGTTATTTATGAGGCATATTTTATATGCATGAAATCACATATTTAAAACAATAAATCACAAGTTACATCTAACTGGTCTCACTCTGAGTTTTGCAATGCCATTGAACAATCTTTTTCTTTCCCTCTATCATCTCTCCCTGTTGGCCCCCTACAAGGTTATTTAACAAACACAAAAAAATTTGCATCAAAAGTTAAACCTTCTGTTCATCTAAAATAAGCAATGACATACATTGTTATCAGAAATAAAAGAAACTCCAAAATAATAATGCCAGTGCCTTCCTCTTTTAAATCCTATTAATCAGAGAGAAAGCAGCATGTATTTCCCAAGACTTGTCAAACAAAAGCAGAACTTGTCCTTTTTTTTTCCAGAGAATGTTTTGAACTTCTTTTCTTAATCAAAACATGTGGGAATTCAGTGTCACAATCTCGATTCACATCAAACTTGACACAAACACGTGAATTTTATGGCAGGAATTTGTGGATTCCATGGATGAGGTGCCGAAACGAAGCAGCAGTGTTTCTGCTACAAGACAACAGGCTTCAGTAATTCTCGTCGACAACTATCTGTTGAAGGGGAAAAGGAGAAATAAAATAAACTTAGAAATGTCACAAATTAATAAATCATAATATTAGCAACTCTAAGCATATGATGAAACATAATTATGCTGCAATGTGAGCTGCCAGCAAGACACCAAATTAAACATTTCAATTCACTGTCTTTCAAAAGTTCCTATTATTATTTTCAAAGGAGCTTTCCAATCTGTCAGGTTTATCTAAGATGACTCAGAAGTTGATTTTTATGCTGCTATAAATGGTTTTTATAGTTTCCATAAACTCAGAAACACAATATGCTAGATACTATACTAGCAAGGGTTCTAATTAAGGTGTTGTGTGACAGACTTTGAATAAATGTTAGCTTCTATATCATTACTTTTGGCTTTCATTTTTTTCTCTAAGAGAAAGGGAGTACATGTGACAATGCAATTATATATATTTTCAAATATTGAAATAAAAATAGGGCTTAGCTGGGTTTGACATATAGCAAAAAATGAATTCAGAGGCAATTAAAAGAAATTTCAATGTTACTTATAAAAATGACTTGAACAGAAAATGGAAAGTGACTTATCTGGAGGCATTTGAATCACTATTAGTGCATCTAGAATTTCTTGGCATTGATGTTGAAACTTTGCTAGATCACCTGCAATGATAAATTGTGAGGCCATCCTCAACTCTCCAGATGGAATTTCATGTTCTAAAGTGTGGTGGGGACTTGATTATTTTTTTAAAGGAGTTCATAGTCAGTCCTGTTTAGAGTCTGAAGTTGTCAGCATTGTAAATGTCTCCAGAAATCATGTCTTCTTTCTTTCTTCATGGTGTCACAATTGGTGGTCAATCAACCAGAATGTAAATATTTGCAGTGAGTAGGAGTTTTAAAGGGTTCAGCCCTTTAGAGTTTTTTAAAAATTTGGATTGACTCAACAAGTTTGCTTTAGTCTAGTGCTGACCCATGGACCCACGGTGGGACATTAGGAGCAGCGCAAAGGAGCCAAACTCTTACACTTCAGCCCATCCCACGGAGAAGGTGCTCCCCTGGTGTCCTGGACCCCAACCTTAGAATAAGTTGGGAAACCAACTGCAGGTGTGTCGGCACTCCTCGAGCTCTGGTTGTGAAACTGCTTCTCACCATCCAGGAGGACAACAGGCAGCAGTGTGCACAATTGTGTTAGCCCTGCTGCCGCGCTGCTAACCCCCCAGTTTGTGCTTCGTACTCGGCCGGTTTCGGTTTCACAGCTCCTTCCCCATGGGCAGCTTGTCTCCAGCCAAGTCTGACTGCGGCCAGGTGCTTCCCTGAAGTCACTGCTCTGCATGCACCTTTCCGCCTCGCCAGCATTTTTCAGAGTTGAATGTCTGAGTGATCTTTAGCCCAGCAACCCTAAAAGGAAAGAAAATACATTCATACGTGTTGGTCAATTAGAATAGAAATGAGTGCAACTTTCTTCATTTTATTCCTCCCTCTAGGAAGATAAACAACTCACCACGTAGTTAATGATGTAGAAGACAAATGTGCTGAGTGGCTTCCAGCTTTCATTTTATAAAGTGGATACCTATACCTCTAGAAGGACTGTATAAAATAAAAATAACCACTGTCTTGGAATCAGGAAAATGAGGTTCCAGTCATAAGTCTTTTGCCGTTAACTTTCTGAATGACCCTTGGCAGGGCACAGAATTTCCAAGTCTGTCTTCCTTTGTGGAGAAAGTGACAGGGGAGGCATTAAATGATGGCTCCTTTCCTTTCACTGATTCTACTGTTTTTCTGCTTACTGGGTGTGGAGCATCCTGCTAGGTGGTATGAGGTGGTAAAAGCAGAAGAGCAGACTGAGAGTTGGCTGCGTTTCCTACTTAACTGTTGGAAGGAAACATGCCCTCGTCAGAAATGCAACTGAGGGATGGCAGGGTCGGTCATGGACGGCCATGGGGAAGAGAGTCTGGAGTGAACTGACAGTCGTGCATTGGCTGCAGAGAAGTGCCAACAAAAGGAAACCCAGACGGAGCAGGCTGAGGTGGCAGGAGGACAGCAGACAATGAAGGATGAAAAATGATGGCATTTAGCTCCAGAGACATGATGTGCTCCATTGACACCCGATAATCCCTTTACCATTATCATGCTAACCTCAGTTCCCAAGCACCAACCTTGCTATAAATCACCAGAATTTGGAAACTGATTGGTACAGGTTGGAGCTATTAACAGAAACTTGTGAACAATGTGGTGGGCCCACCACTGAAGCACACAGTGGCAGGACCATGCAGCACCAGCCCTGCAGGAGTGCCTTCTCCAGCCTTCCCTCACACATGGTTCCTCCTGAGATAAGGGGGGAGCACTGCACACCCATGGCTGGGCACTGTGGAGCCCGGGAGGCTTCAGTGTAAACATCTGTGCTTTCCCTATTTTAAACATGTGACCCCTATCCATTTTCAGCAACTGTTTCAGAATGTCACCCTGTTCAGATCAATAAAGAGGCCATTTGTAATGTATTGAAGGGCGTTCTTCTATAACTTAAGGTGTCCTACTGTTGCCAGTAAACTGGACTTTGAAGGTGTGTGTTCTCCATCCTGTGCCAGCCTATGCCATGGGGTTTCCTTGACTTATCAGGTTGTCACTTTGCAGAACTGCATAGGCATCTTCCCTGCTGGCAAATGCTTGAAAAGCACCTGAAAATTAGTGCAATTTGACCTTTCATCGATTTGTGTTCCTCCCATTCTCCTGAAGGGGTTCAGAACAGGAGTCCCCAAGATGTACCATTTTGGCACGTGAATTATTTGGGGCTGAAGGCAACTGAGACCATGCAGGCTCATGAAAAACTTTTCTCTCTCCCTTGGAGAATTTAAATTGAGGCCTTGCACATACTAAGAGTTATCACCAGAAATAACTTTTTATGGCCTATCTACAGGGCAAGACAAACTTTTAATCATTCCTCTTATCATCCTGCAATGACCTTCCTCCCTCCTAAGCCCCTACCGGTGCACCTTATCCCTCGCTCAGAATGTCATGTACACCTCATTTGCCCTTTCTGTCCCTGAACCTCTCACATTTGGGGGGGTCTATGACTATGCCAGGATTTCCAGGCATAAATCTGTAATTAAATTGGGTCATTTTCTCTTGTTACTCTGTCTCATGTCTATTTGAGTATCAGATCACCCAGAAGAACCTAGAAGGGTGGAGGAATGTTTCTTCCTCTCCTACACTCTCTTCCTGCTTATGCTCTGGCCACCCTTTCAGATGTCTGCTCCTTTTCCTGGTTGCTCTTTGTCGCTTACTTCCCTGTGATTTGGCCTAACCTGCTAAGCTTATCTTCAAGTTCATTCTGAAGAGGCCATTCTTCTAGGGATTTGGGGACACTTTTCCCCCCTGTACTCTTTCTGTACCATTCTAAAATAGCCTTTTTTTA
>PVKM010013595.1:0-30034 GCA_004027735.1 Carollia perspicillata
AGCTTACTATTTGAATATTAAAGCAGTATTAAGATAAAAAGTATAAATTTGCTGTTTAATAAGCTCCTGTTTAATAATCATGATTTCCAGAGAAGGAAAGCTGTACTTATCAAAACAGACAGGCATAACTCCACCGTATTCTCAGTCTTCTGTATCTCAAATAACGAAATAAATAGAAAAGCAAATATTCTTTTTAATTTTAAAAGATTCTCGATATCAACTTACAGTAGACATACAAAACACCTTTTAGTTGTGAAAACCATATATAGAATTCTTTAATGGACATTGTAGCCAAATTAAACCATAATGAATTCCATAGCAGTAAATTTTGTAGCACCTTAAGTGCTCCATATCACACATAAAGGCAATCTGAAGAATACTTCATTGAACTGCATTAAAATTATTAAGAAAAGCATGTCAATATTTTTGCCAATTGAATTTTTACCAAATCCCCATATTAGCCATGCAACATTTTATTCCTTGAGTAATTTATTTTATTCATTTAATACCAATAACATGAAAACATTTTCAGAATGATATGAATAATACTCTATTAATAAAAATGTTCTGCTTTTAGAAAGTAATCTTGGTAACTCTTTTGTTTGTTCTTCACATTATTTCCTATAGGGCAGTAGCTACACAAACTAAATTAAAAAACACACAGATGACTGCCATTTGAACAACATAGATGGATCTTGAGGATATCATGCTAAGCAAAATAAGTCAGATGTGAAAAGTTAAGAATCATATGATTGCACTCATATGTGGGGTGTAAATCTGAAAGCAACAAATAAGAAAAAAACAAAAACTCATAAACATGGACAATAGTATGATGGTTACCAGAGAGAAGAGGGATGGGTGGGTAGTAAAGGGTTAAGGGGGTCAAATATATGGTGACAAAAGATTTGACTTTGGGTGGTGGGCACACAAAGTATATATGATACAGATCATGTATCATGAAAATGTATACTTGAAACCTATATAATCTTATTGACAGTATCACCCGAATAAATTTAATTAAAAATTTGTAGATGAAAGTGGGACTACAAATAAATCACATTTTTCAGGTTTTCAGGTTTTTTTTAACTTAATGGAGTATTTCTTTCATATAAACTATGGAAGTAGTAACTACAATGAGGTAGCTAATTTTTCCCCATCTCAGAGCCCTTGGTAGTAAATTATTGTGATTTCTAGAGGCCAGAGAGCAAAACTAGAAAAGGCTACTAATAAATATCCTTTGTATTAATGTGCATGGGTATTTGGTTCAGATTAAACACAGTCGAGGTCTTTGTACTTTCATTATGAACTGTGAATCTAGGCAATTTGCCTAAGCTCACAAAGATTCTGTTCGTTCATCAAATTGTAAGAAGAAATATATTCTCTTTATGTAATCATTAGTAATGACCAATTCAGTTATTTCTCAAGCACTTACCTCCATGAATTCCATACACTAAATCCTAAATTAAAAAAATACATACTCCTTATTCTTACGTTAACTAGGATTACATGCATATGAAGTGCAGATGGGAAAACTGAAAGTGATAGGTTCATGAAAGAAAAGTCAGGCCAACTTAGAAGTGACTACAGTAAAATACAGGCAGTTATATAACACACTGTGATACCCTTTGATCAACATCTCCACATTTCCTCTGCATACCAGTGCCTCGTAATGACGATTCTGTTTTCTAGTTCATTGTGTTGGCCTTTTTAAGGTTCATGTGTAAGTGAGATCATACAGTATTTGTCTTTCTCTGACTTATTTCACTTAGCATAATGCCCTCAAGATCCATTCATGTCGTTGCAAATGGAAGGGCTTCTTTCCTTTTTATAGCTGAATGGCACTCCATTGTGTATATGTACATATATCTAAATATCACATTTGTTTTCTTCATTCATCCGTTGATGGGCACACTATTGTCATACCTTGCCTATTGTGAATAACTGCCAATGACCAGGGTGCGCACAGAAGTCTTGGAGAAGGTGACTTTGTTACCTTTGGATAGAAGTTTGCCAATTTGGTTTATCTTTTCAAAAAACTGACTCTCAGTTTTACTGATCTTTTTTGTGGATGGATGGACCAGTTCAAACCTGAACACAGTGGCGTGGTCAGCAGCTTCCTGAACCAGGCTGGCCTCACTCATGCAGTCTCAGAGGCTGGTTTGGCTGACAGTATGGATCCTAAATTTTCAGAGGGATGAGGCATTGGGGCTGGACCGAGAAGGGACTCAGGAGGTTCCTTTTTCCTAAAAGGAACACCTCTGGGGATAAAAACCTCAGCAGTGGAATTTCTAGGGGCAGAGCAGACCATGGAGAACCACTTTGCTCTTGCTGTGTGGCTGCTAAGAGTGTCCCTTGGCCTTCTTCCTTATTTGAAGCCATCTCTGTGTGTCTTAGTTTCGACTGTGTCTGGATGGGGTGAGACCGAAGCAGATCCTTCAGTGGTGTCCAAAAAGGCTAGGGAAGAGTCCCTCTCCAGTCCCTCTTGGTGCTGTGAGCAGGTGTGTCCAACCTTTTGGCATCTCTGGACCACAATGGAAGAAAATAAGTTGCCTTGGGCAACACATTAAATACAAAAACACTAACAAAAACAAAAAAAATCTCATAATGTTTTAAGTACATTTATGATTTTGTGTTGGGCCACATTCACAGTCATCCTGTGCTTTGTGCAGCCCATGGGCAGTGGATTGGGCACCCCTGGGAGGGAATGGGGTAATGCAAACAAAATGGAATGTTCTTCCTTCCTTTTCCATGCAGTTATTCTCAGGTGTTGTTGTTGGTGGTGATGGTGGTGTGTGTGTGTGCGTGTGTGTGTGCGTGCCACTGTGTTGCTGAAGTGTGGTAAGTGGACTCCTAAACCCTTCTATTCTTTATGAATAGCTACCTAGTTATTGGTCTTTCTGTTGGGGAACAGAAGCTGGGTTCTTCTAACTTTACCCTGATAGTGACTTTCTCTTTATCACATTTTAATTTTTGCAAACTGTAGATGTGAAATGGAAACTCACTGTGGGATGGTGTAATTAACATTTTCCCAGAAGCATACACGTAAATTAATTCTAACCAAGTATATATACCCAGGAAACCATCACATGTCAATAAATTAAAAATAACAAGCTTCCAAAGTTCTCTTATACCTGTTTTTCTTTAATACATTATCAACCATTACAACAACGATAACAGTTTTTAACACAACAGATCAATATTACTTGTATAATTTTAATGTATTTAAATGAAATGATATATTTTAGTGTCTACCTTCTTTCATTCGATATTATGCTTGTGATGAATGTAAATCAACTACAACTCTAATTTTTGCTTTTCATTTCTCTTTCACCACGGCTGGGCGATAGGTTACACTCTTAATACTGGCCAGATAATACATCCCCAACTCTCACATGTTCTCTTTAAATTTTTACCAACTTTTCAACACAGATCTGTTTTTTTATCGTCTCCCATCGACTCTCTACTTTCCCTTGAATTATTTAGGTAGGACAAGCCATTATTTACACACTGTCTAATGTTCCACCACATAAAGTATTGATTGCTATCATTCCTTTTTTCAAAAATGCAGCATCCTGTTAGTTCCAAATGCTTCATCTAGAAACATCTATGGACCACCTAAGAGGACTTTAAACCTGTCTCATTAATCCGTTATTCTAAATGGTTTATTCATGCTGTTTTTCACTTAAACTGCTAATCTCTTCTAAATTTAAAATGTGTTTATTTTGTTTGTTTGTTATTCATTTGACAATTGATGTGATGAAGGTCAAATTATCTTGACTCCATCATATATATATTTATTCTGTAATATCTATGGTAAATTTTTGAACAATGATAAAAGATATTTGCCACTGAATAGGTTCCTAAGCAAACTTTAGATGTATCAATAGCTGACTGATTTAATAGCTTCTTAAATTAAATGAAATGTCCAGAATAAACACATCTGTGGAGTCAAAGCAAAAAAAAAAAAAATCAGTAGTTGTGTAGAGTTGGGAGAGGAGGAAAATGAGAAAGATAAGGAGTTACTCCTGACAGGTATAAGGATTCTTTAGAGGAAGGGTAAAATATATATAATTCTACTGTGGTAATTATTATATAAAACTATAAATTTATTAAAAAATCACCATGTTAAATCGTACTTTTAACATATGTACACGGAGAAAGAAGTTATTGTTTATGAGTTATGTCCCAATAAAAGTATTAAAATTGAGAAAACAAGAGGAGAGGAATGGGAAAAATGAGTGAAAAATTAAACTTTTGAAAGTTATTTTACTTCATTAGGAGCAAAGCAATGAGACACTGTATGGTGGTAGAAGACAATCAGGAAACATTTTATTTCCTTTTTTGTTTTAGGATAGGAAATAACAGAATATTACAATGTAGGAATAATTAAACACACCTTAAGATATACGGTGAAGATATTATTTTAATTCAACCAGTTCAACAATCGCCCAATTTGTTAACTACATCATTTGTTATTGATGTGGTGCTTCCTAGTTTAACACAAATTTTAATAATCAGCGGGAAAATCTCTTAATATGTGTTTAAATTGGGATTTATTTTTTACGTTCAACTGTTTTCTGAAGGTATTTTGTTAAGGCATTCTTTCCAAGGGATATTCATATTTTTGCTTGTCTGGAAATACTTTACCTTCACATTTGATTTCCATTTGGTCAGAGAATATAATTTCTGTGAAAAGTTGATAAATGTTTTGTGGCAAAACTTCAAGGCATTCTTCTATGGGCTTCTAGGACTGATTGGAGGATCCTGTATTTTTGTTCATTTTGACAATGTATGCAATACTGTAGTAGCCATCAAAATCATGACGTATTTCTAACATTTCATTTACTTCTCTAACCAGACTGAATAAGGCATATACTTAAAAATAGAATTGTTATCCTGGTAGGTGAATATCCTATTACAGGAATATAATGACGGTGATGTGGAAGAGGAGGAGGAGGAGGGGAATGGTAATATTAATGATTGATGCTTTGGAAATTAACTCCCAAGAAGTAATTAACTTATGAAAACAAAGTCTTCCAAAGAGGGAATAAGTGCAATTCAATGTTTGGCATCTCTTATCTCAGATTTTTGCCTTTTGGATTATACTTTCTCTTGATAAAAGTTTAAGGTTCATATTCATGATTAAAGACTATACCCCCCTTAAATAATGGATTTGTTGATTTGAGTTCATGGATTTTTATTGGTTTATATGCAAAGAAACAACAGTGGATACTGACAAATTTCTGCAAAACATTGTTGCATAAATTATTTTCCTATGTATTTCTAACAATGTACACTACGAAATTATGTAATAACTTTATGTTTTCTTACACAGGTAAGGCAAAATGGGTTTTAAATGAGGGACAGAAAAAATAGACAATGCTATAGGTATTGTCAAAGCACAAATTCCACTGGACAAAGTCCAACAGGTGTGGAAGACACTATTAAAAGCGATGAAAACAGGGGAGAGACACACACTCAGTCTGAACTCGACTGCACTGAAACAAGGAGTGCGAGAGATTTTAAAGGCTATTATGGGATGAAGGGTCATGGGACACTTGTGCTTCCTAATTGGCCTCACCCAAAGAAAAGGTCACCTCTCTGTGATCTTCATGACATGTGGTCATTTGACCACATAGAGCAAAAGCTTCTCTGATTTTAGACTCCTGTCCTCTCTCAGAGGCTGGGAAGTCAGCATGTCATCTTCCCTGTTTTTAGTAGTTTAAATGGATGACTCCCAGGTCCTTAAGGAAGATCCTCCCAGAGGCTTTTAAAAAAAGATTTGCATGTCAAAGGGACAGAGAATGAATTTGCAATTACACAAGTTCTAGAGTAAAAACTCTAAGACAAGGAAGGAAGAATCTCCGCAGTTAGGTCACCTAGATTCTTCAAGCACTGGGGGAGAGGGAGATCAGGGGCTAAGAGTCTGGAAGCAGCATGTCTGAACTTCAGTCAAACTGAGGGGAACATCAAGGTCAACATGCATTATCTGCACCAGTGTTCACAGCGAGCTATGAGATAGACATCATAGATGAATCTCAGTGATTCTAAGAGAACTGATGAAATTCCTCAGTCTATTTATTATACACCAATGTTCAAACATAGTTCTAGTAACCGAAAAGTATTTCTTCCTAACAAGAAACTTTTGATTAATGTAAAATATGACTGTCTAAAATGTAATGCTTCTGTTTTCTATTTTACATGCCATCTAAATCTAAAATGTAAAAAAAAACAGGAGGGAATATGATATATTAATAGACTCTAAAAAGCTGCAGAAGTTCTAAGAGAGATTCAAAAGGTTAGGTATCAAAGGCCTCATGTTTTCAAATTGCACATTATCTATGCCGAATCATTACACTAATGAGTTCCCACTGCAGAGTTCACATTTATAAAAAAGGGTTTTCATATTACAAATGTAGAGTCAAATTTTCCTAATGCATTTCTTTTTCCCTTTGGAGGCAGCCTTAACTCATGAAGGCCATAAGGGCATTATTTCCTAAATCTGCCTCCCTTTAAATTTAGGACTTCAGGGAAAAAAGTGTCTGCCAGGGAAGTGTACTGTCCTATGACTTGCTCACGTTCAACTACTGCATTTTTCCACTGTCACATTACGTTGTCATTGAGGCCAGGCTCCACTTGTAGTCCAGCGTGTACCCTTTCCATGTGTATTACAATGAAGCAACATTAGAATTTTTGGACTTAAATGCTTCTCTCATGCTAATTTATATAGGATGGTAGTCCCGTCTCATCCATGAGGTGCAATGTTTTACAGCTGTTACTAATGGCCTAACCTTTCTTTGTACGTATTGTTTCGTGTAAGCTAATATGTAAAGCAAACTAAAACTTGGTATCTCTGTTTGAAGAAGGATTTGGGCTTAGAAATCCTCATGTCTATCATGCATGCTTTTCAGTAACCCCTGAGACACTTTTGCAAGAATACGAGAGTCCGTGGAAATTAATCAGAAAATCAGCTCTGCACATAGTCAGATAAGTAAACTAGAAGGAAAAAGATAATAGCCTACACATCTTGCATTTTACAAACATCAAGAAAAATATAGCTTTAACTAGTTTAGTCTTGCTCCTGTGTGATATCCAAGTTTACAAATTTTCATGGAATTATATATCTGTATAAAAGTAAGAGAAAAATTCAAGTTTGAAAACTTCAAGTACAAAAAAACACATGCCTTTTTGGACTTAATTCAATGAGATCATTCCATTTATTTGATTTTCATGTGCCTATATTTATTGTAACATTAAAAAATAAACTTACCATATAAAATTAATGAAACTAACATTTTGTCTAGATTTTTGGCATGACAAATTTCCAACTTTTTAAAAAATGAGTTAGCATTCATAACTTGTCCTTTGGGATCTGATAATGTTAAGTATAAAGCCCTTATTTGAAAATCTAGAATATTATGCTATCAGTAAAATTAATCTCAAAATAGTTGTTCCACTTGTTATTTTTTTCTGTCAATCAAATTCCAAACCATTGAGAGAGATACACAATCCTCTATTTAACTGCTTCTTTTTCCCCACTTGCTGACTTGGCTAATTTACAAGACTATTACACCATTCATTTACCATTATCTCTCTGTCAAAATACATTAAGCATTGGGATGAGTAAAAGAAGCGTATGGAGCATAGACATAGTCTTCTGAAATCAGCTTCCTGTCTATTCATTAAAATATCCTCTCCAGTTATTTTAGGATTCAGTTCATTTCTGTTCATTACAATCCCCCAGCACATTTTTAAAATCTACAGTAGAATAGGTCTATGATAGGTAACTTGATAATATTACATAGCAGACTTGATGTTTACATAGCAGAGTTGATTTTCACATTTATGCCAGTCTTGCCGAATATTTTCTGTGAGAAACATCATCAGTAAAATAAACTTTGGAAAACAATTACCCAATATACTGTCACGATGAAAACCCTAAACACAGCACCAAGTGCTGACGAGGCTGCGGCACACCAGAAACCTACTCGTTACTGGCAGTAATGAGTATGTAAAGAGCAAGGAATTTTTAAAATGGTAAGGCTATTTTATACCATAATAGGACATATATGACATTATGCATTCATCAAAATCTATACAACTATATAACACAAAGAGTGATCCTTAACGTATGTTATAAACTTTAGTTAAAACTCAGGCATCCATTTTAGTTTATCAATTGTAACAAGTGTAGCACACTAAAGCAAGATGTTGATAATAAATGAAATTGTGAGCCTGAGAGAGAGAGAATAAAAGAGACCTCTTTGCAAAATCTGCCTAATATTTTATAAACATAAAACTTCTCTAAAAATAAGGTCTCAGTGATTAGAAAACATGTATAGGACTAGCATGGTGAAAATTAGAAAATATTGCTATAAAGGAATGGACAAATATACTGTGTTTATGGACAAAAAGTCTCAATATTCTAGAGAAAATGTATTTCCAAATCAGTATGCAACTATAATACAATTCCTGTCAAAGTTTCAGCAAGATTTTTTAAACACAAACATGGGTATTCTAAGATTTTGTTAAGATACAAATATGCTTATTGTAAAATGGAAAAACAGCCCTGGACAGGTAGCTCCGTTGGTTAGAGCCAAGGTCGTGGGTTCGATCCCTCGGTCAGGCCACAAACAAGAATCAACCAATGAATGCATTAATAAATGGAACAACAAATTGATGTTTCTCTCTCTCTTTTCCTTTCTCTGTAAAATCAATATTGAAATTTAAAAAAATGAAATGAAAAATGAAACAAGAATACCTAAAATATTTTGAAAAAAATTTAAGGTGAGAGAAATTAATCTGGCATGTTTCAAGACTCAATAGGGAAGGACAGTAATTAAGGCCATGGTCAACTTGTTTTGTAGAGGGTAGACACAAAAATAAATAAAACAGAATAAAATACTAAAAAATAAAACTGCACAAATATGCCCAATGATTTTGACAAACATGCAAAAGAAATTAAATGGAGAAAAGATAACACTTTTAAAATTTCATCTTTATTGTCTTTTTTTTCATGACCATTTAGTCCCCTTCCACTCTCCTCCCAGCAATTATTCATCCATGTGAAGGAGGGTGTGATCTCGACTTCAGTTTTCCTCTTTATAAAAATTAACCCAAAATGGATTAAGAATTATTTGTAAAATGTATAGCTAAATGTAGGTGATAAAATACAAGAGGAAAAAATTCATAATCTAGGGCTAAGAATAAGCAAGGGTCTTACACTTGACACCAAAAATCATAATCCATCAGAGAAAAAAGTAATACATTTCACTTTATTTTATTTGTCTTCTGCTCTGTAAAAACCATCACAACAGATTCAACAGCTAGTGACTGAAAGAAATATTTGCAAACTGCATATCCAACAAAACACTAGAAAGTGTAAGCAACTCTATAAATTTAATAGCAAAAACAAATTAAAATAAGGGTAAAAGAGATCATTTAACATATCACCAGAGAGGTTATGCAAATGGAAAACACCAGAAAAATAAAATAAAGCATTATTAGTTAACAGGAAAATGTAAATTAAAACCACAAGGGTATACTTGTCGGCACAGTCTAAATAAAGAGAAGGACGTCAGCCAATGAGAACGATGAGGCTGGTAAAGCAGACTACATAGACATTTCCGACGGGAATCTCACGTGCTGTGGGAACTCCAAAAACCAGCCGGGCTGTTTCTTAAAACCTGAACGTGGAACTCTTATGTGGCCCAGCAAGCACAGTTCTGGGCATTTTTCAAAGAAAAATGAAAAAATGTTATTAATATTTTTATTTTTATTAAAAAATATAATTGAATATTTATAGTAGCCCCATTCAAAATAGTCACAAATTGAAAAAAATCCCAGATGTCAGACAAACTGTAGTTCAACATTGCAGAGTACTACTGAGCGATGAAAAGTGAATTAGCTGTTGATGCACACAAAAATCTGTATGACTCTCCAGAGAATGATGCTGAGTGGAAAGTCATTTTTCAAAATTAAACAGTTGCATATTACATGAATCCACTTATATAACATATTTGAAGTGACAAAATTGTAGAACTGGAGAGCAAATTATTGCTTGCTAGGGGTTAAGTCACAGGTGGAGGTGAGTGAATGTGGCTATAAAGTGCAAGATGACATTCTCAACAGCAAAGTACTGGTTGTGATATTGTATTGTTGTTTTCCAAGATTTTATAATTAATGGATGTTTGGAAAAGAATGCGTTTTTTCCATATCAGTTCCCATGATGCATACAAATCTATAGTTTTTATTAAAAATTCAGTTTTACACACACACGTATATCCAGACCTCCCAAACTTAATCATTGCTAAAAATATTACACGGTAGACATTTTGATGTACTGAGGTTTGTCAGACCAAGTCATGAGAGGTACGCCAGCTTGGTTTATGTGTTACTTTAATATGTTTAAGCTGTGATTTCCTAAGCATATGAAAAATTGAGGCTTTCTTCACACTTAAATTACTTCGGCGTGAGATAGAAGTGCACTCACATGTACTGGGAACAAAAGAGAGAATCCAATCAAGTGATCAGGACTTCTATATGTTCCAGGTGTAATAGTTGAATGGGAATACAAACCACCTGGTGTGAAGGGCTGAAAAATCAACACCTTAAGGCAATTATAATGATTTGATATGTTTTAGCAGTGTTATCAACAAAAAACCCATCACTAGAATAGCTAGATATTCTGTGCTCCAAGGCCCCCAGTGCATGCCTGAAATCATGGAAAATACCGAATGTTACATATAATATGCTTTTTCCTATGCATATATACCAATGATAAAGTTTAATTGGTAAATTAGGCACAGTAAGAACTAATAACAATAATTAAACAACAGAATAATTTTAACAATACACTGTAATAAGAATTTTGTCAATGTGGACTTTCTTTCAAAGTACCTTATTGTACTGTATGTACAATGTGGATATGCTGGGCAGTAGGAAAATTCAGGTGGGACAGAGCAGAATGGTGCAAGATTTCATTATGCCACTCAGAATGGCCTGCAATATAAAACTTTTGAAATGATCCTTTCTGAAATTTCCTATTTAGTAATTTCAGACTGCGGTTGAACGTGGTCCTGAAACTGCAGAAAATTAAACCAGGGATCAGAGGAAGCATTTTAATAGCAGCTTTCTAAATTGGAAATGCGGTTCCTTAAATGTAGAAGCTGCATCACCTACACTAACAGAAGAGGGCGCTCTTGATCTAAGAATCTCATGAACTACCCCAAACTGCCAAGTCTAAAATCTAGTGGTTTCCCTCTATGCCAGAAGTTAGCAAACTTCTGTGTAAATGATTAGATAATGAGTATTTTCAGCTTTGTGGCACATACAATTTATGTCACATCTACTCATCTCTGCTGTTGTAGTGTTAAATCAGCCGAAGATAATACATAAATTATAGTCGTGACTTTATTTCCATAATTTTGTTAACTAAAACAGGTCTGATTTGACTCTTTGACTACAGTTTAAAGAATGCATATGTAACTCTATCTACTATAGAAAAGAAAATAATCAATGGTTCAGTAAATTGGAAACTTCTTCCCAAATGACTCTAATCAGAAGGAAATTAAACACAACAATCCAAAATGAAGTAATTATTGATAGGGGCCATGTGTAAATTGAACAATTTACCTTCTACTATAAACGGAGACAATTGCTACTAAAACTATTCAACTTTAGTAATTAAGTAATAAAGGATTTGGACAAGAAAAGTATGAAATGAGCCTACATAATATTGTTGTACCAGAAAGTAGGAATACATTGAAAAAAGATGGGAAACTTCTTAGCAATAAAAGACAGATAGAAGTGGCATTAAATTAAAATAAATACAACTAAAGATTTATTTATAACCCTAAGAATAAAATAATGCATGAGTCAACACTGATGTAAATGAATACACAGATATGTAAATACAGTAAGAGAAAAACTTTTCAATGCAGAATAATTTTAAAAATACATGAAGAAGGAATGATGAAGTTTAAAAGCCATTATTTGAAAGTAAATGATCTTTGTAATAATTATCTCATGAAAGGCACTTTAATGGATGGTAAAAGCAATAGATGAAATTTTGTGAGCGATAGGACATTTACACAATCTCAAATACCCACAAATTACTTATTAATAACAATAGGGGAGGTTAGTTACTTCACAGAGTAAAACCTGGCAGATACTACCTTAATCAAGTGACCAAAGTAAATATCAGCAGAAAAAAAGAACAAACAAAAATCATACACCATTGGTCAGGATACAAAGAATAGAACTCAGGTTCACTTTTGGTTTTGTTTTATTTTGTTTTTCCAAAAGACTAGCCTGAAATTTACCACTAGGAAATATCAAATTCAAATTGCTGGATATTCCATAACATAACTAGTGGATTAAAATAACATTCCATGCTGGTTTTAGCCTGCATTTATCTATCACTTATAAAGTATACCAGAATTTTGTGTGTGTGTTTCTTCTTCAACAAAACACCCACTATTCCATTATTCTGTTGTTTTTAAAATTGATTTTTCTGGATGTATCTATTACAATACAATTTTTGGCTAAATACACTGAATATATTTGATTCAAAAAAATTTTAGCAATATCATTTAATGCAATTTTATTTATATTTTTAAAAAGTTCAACTTTGAAATCTTGCTAAAGTATTTATCCTACTCCAAAATTATGAATATATGCTATCTTATTACATCTTAATATTTTAAATCTTTATTTGGTTTATCTATGCTTTTAGTCTTCTGCCTGAAGTTATTTTTGTGATAGGAGAAAAAATGTAATAAAAATAATTATCCCAACACTAGATTATTTCGGGTATTCTATGGAGCTAATAGTATTATCAATGAAATATGACATCTCTAATGTCTTCTTTCCAGCCCTTAGATTTCTGCTACATTGTACTTGTCTGTCTAGAATCATCATTCAATAAATAATTAAATGGGACAGAGTTGGTGTATTCCAGTGCTCTTGATTTTAAGAAGAATGCTTCTGACATTCCAGCATTAAACAGGATAATGACACTAGATTTGAAGGAGGTATTCATTGCTCCGTGTAGAGAAGTTTTCTGCTACTTTTGGTTTATTAAGAGCTTTTAGGTTTAATGAGGAAGGCACTTTATCGAATGGCCTTTCTTCTCCTAATGAAAAGATTAAATGGTATTTCAGTTTAATCTTTAATACAGTGTAATTCTATAATAGGTTTGCTATTAGTAAACCAAAATTGTATGCCAAGGATAAAATCAATGTATCATTATGTACCATATTTTTTCACAGTTGCATTCGCTTTAGTAATATTATCTTAAGGATATTTTCACTGATTTTGATGTGTTGGTTTGAAGTATAATTTTCCTTTCTGATATAATTCTTGTCTAATATTCTATGGTACAGAAAGTAAACTCTAACGAAACAATAGAAACTTAGAATAAGGATCAAACATTGAGAAAAGCCCTTTGGCAAACTGCTCAGAGTGTCTGCTCACCTGTCCTCGGAGCCCCTTCTAGTAGCTCTGAAAGGGGATGCTCCAGCTGTTCCTGGTCTGCGGCTGCGTGTCAACCGGCTGAAATTAGAACTTCCATTTCCTATTCCACAAACCATTGTCTGGCTCTCTGCTACCCCCTCCGGATTATTGTTCTTTCATTTACTTATATTTAAGTATGACATATATAAGAAAATGTACCGTTTATAGTGTATAGTTCCATGATTTTCGCAAATGCGTATAGTCAAGTGACAGCAATTGGGATGTAAATTTCTTTTGTGTGTACATTTATGTAATTTATGTACAATAAGTATGATATCGTCACGTTTAGGATGATGGCCTTGGAAGAGTGTACTTCCAATATACTTCCAACATACACAGGGGTTGGCAAATGCAGTTTACAGTTTTGAGTACGCAAAACAGTTTATTCTTGTATTATTAATTAGTGTATAATATGCCAGACGAGCAACTGAAAACCCACCTTTGCCCCACCATCCGTGTTACTCCGCTGCCTTTTCATGCAGTTGTTTCTAGCTTGACATTTGCTATAACTCTAACTTACACTCTTTTGATATTGCGTGACAGTTTATTCTCTGGCTGCTTTAAAAATTCAACTTATTATGATGAGATTTATTATGGATAGTTCATTTTCCTTGCATTTTTATGTTATAGAACTTTGGCTTAATAGTTTTAATCAAGTTTGAAATTTGTAAATATTCTTTTTAAAAATACCATTGCTGAGTCTGACTTTCTCTACTCTCTTTTGGGAGCTCCAACTGTACAGATATTATGCCACTTGGAGTTAGTTATTATTTGTTGAAGCTGGCTTCATTTAACTTCTTCCTCTGTGTTTTATCTTGAATCACTTGTTATGTTTCTTAGGTTTATTAATATTTTCTTCTATAATTTGTAGTCTTCTGTTAATCTATTTTCATTTATTTTTCATCTCAGTCACTGTGATTTTAATCTCTTGACACTCAATTTGGATTCATTTAATAGCTTTCTTCACGTGTTTATGTAACCCTTTGAACATATTGAATGCATGTATAATATCTCTTTTTTTGTTGTTTGATCCTTCCAATACCTGTGTCACTTCTGGATCAGTTTTGATCAATTAGTCTCCTCAATAAGGATTGTATTTTCTGGTTCTCGCATGATAATTTTTGTTTGTAGTTTGACTTTGTAGATTTTACTTTGCAGGGTGCTAGATATTTTTATATTTCTTTAAAGATGTTTGAATGTTACCTGGAAGCAGTTAGACTACCTCAATCTATTTGATTATTTGAGGTCATAAATTAAAGATTTATTAGGTAGCAATAGTGCAGCATTTAGGCTAGATCTAAGTTGCCCTCACTTCTAAGACGAAACACTTCTGAGTAATCTACCCAATTCTCAGTGATTCAGAAAGTTGCCTATGTGGTGGGAATTAAGTATGATTTCCAGCCCTGTATGAACACTAAAAACTATTTTTCTTTTTCCAGTTTTGGATATGTCCTTTATGAAAATATTAGTCAGAACTCTGATTAATATTCTAAGGGGCCGCTTTGCATATTTCTGGACATTTTATCATATTCACCACTCTCCCCGTCTGTCTTTGTCTACCTAGTCTCTTAACTTTATCTCCACAAAGCGGGAAATTTTTGCAGCTCCATCTTGGTTAGGAAATAGTCTTGAGGTAGTAAGGTGGGGCAATCGAATGCTTTTCTTATTTGTTTACAATTTCTTAAGGATCATTGTCTTTCATTTCCTAATACTATGTCTTAGAAAACCATCATTTCACATATTTGGTCCAATTTTGGGGGTGTTATTTCATATGGGAGAGTAATTCTGATACCTTTTATTCTATTTTGAAAGATATGAGGAAACTAGTCATATGGATATTTTAAGGAAGAGCTTCCAGGCAGAAGAACTAGCTTCTAAAATAATAGCAAGGAGCCCTGGCTGGTGTAGCTCAGTGGATTGAGCACGGGTCTGTAAACCAAAGGATCGCAGTTAGATTTCCAGTCAGGGCACATGCCTGGGTTGCAGGCCAGCTCCCAGCAGGGGACGCACAAGAGGCAACCATACATTGATATTTCTCTCCCTCTCTCCTTCCCTTCCCCTCTAAAGATAAATAAAATTAAATAAAATTTTAAAAAATAATAGCAAGGAATTCAGCAAGGCTAGAGCAGAATGAAAAAAAAAAGTCTACATCATATTTTTTGAACAATTACTTCTCAGACAATATAATGTTTATACTTAACTTCTAAACTACTATTTTATAGGGAAGTTTCAATAGAAATATATAACACAGTTGTATTATGGCACAAGGAAATGAAAACAAATCTCTATATCTACCGTCATGTCTTGGGAAACAAGTAGTTTCAGTGTTATATAAAAAAGTACTGAATATTGTTACTTGGAGCATGAGTAATTGCCTATTCTTCTAGAAAATATTTCTCTCTCATTTTTATGCAATCTCTTAACTGGAAATCCTTATTACTTTATTGGAAGTTCAATACAAATTAATTCATTTAAGTGTTAAAAGCTATACATTTGCATAAGCAGCTATTAAAATGGGAGTGACATTGCACAGATACCATATTCAGGAACTGGACTGTGTCCAATAGACACCCAAAGGTCTAATTCATAAACATATCACCTTTTGTAAATTTTATAAAATATGTGATAAAAGTGAATGGCATGTCTAGACTTTGCTTAGATTTCTATCTTCATTTATAAAAATTCAATTCTTAACTTTTAAACCACAAAAAAGTTTTAAAATTGAAGCAACAGTTATAACTAGTTCTAAACTGAACGAGATTTAAATGTTCCTTTTTTGGCTAATAACTTATTTTAAGATATATTTAATATCATAGTCAGTCTTAGTGAGATCTATAGCAACTATAAAAGAACCCAAAGTGAAGAAGTGAATACAAAAGCAAAAAAATAAAATGTCCTTAGCCCCAGTTTCTTTACCTCATGCTCTACCATTGATAATTATTGCTGTCTCAGAAAAATTATAGAATTTTTATGTCTTTTCTAGTTATGAAGTACTTATCATTAAACATGCTACAATGCAGTAAAAATATCTGCAATTTTTTCCTCTTTGAAACAGGCCATTCTTATAGGGAAAATATTTTACATAAAATTTATTAAAACTATATATTAAAATTGTATATATAAAATACACATATATGTTAAGAAACTGTACAATTAAAAGTGAATATATTGTGATATGTCAGTATAATGTTGTGTAACTTATCTATTTTAAAGGAAATATATTTCAAAAATAAATTTAAGCTAGACTTATATGATGAAAGAATATTAAATTAACCCATGATTTAAAAAAATATTTATTTCATAGGCCATGTAAAAATGCTTTGAACATTAAATTAACAGCAAGTAAATTTTATGGAACACCCATTATATGTCAGGTACTAGGTTATTTGTGAAAGAAAAATAGTTAACCAAAAATATAACTGATATTAAGAGAGTCTAACTTTACCAAGAACTCAGGCAAAAAATAAAAAAAACAAACCTTTCAAATGTGGTAATTACTTTGGTAGAAGAGAGAAAACTCTACAAATGTACCTAAAATGCATGTATTAAAACCAGAAAATATAGGCTAGCGATAGAAATATGTAAGCTGATGGCAGAAGAATGTATAAAACTAGCAGGGAGATTGAACATGGATAAATGCATTGAAGAACAGATTACATGGCACATTTGGAGATACAAAAGACGTTTTGAGTGGTGGATGGAGAGGGTGAGGGTGAGGAAATGAGTTACACAAAGTCTTGGACGTGAAGGTCATCATACAGCAAATACTGAATTTCCCCATGGAAAACCTTGCAGAAAAATTGCATAAGTAATTGCACTCAAGTGATTTTGCAGAGCATGATGTGAAAGAGAAAAAAATGAAGTCAAGACAGCCAGTCAGACGGTTTGTTACAGAATTTACTTTAACGTGACATTGCCGAAGACTATTGTGATGGAGAAGATGGTGAAAGAAATAGACTGGAAAGAACACTGAGTATGCAGATGTGGTGACTGAAAAGTGAGAAGGGAGAGGGGAAGGAACGTAACAGCAGTGAAGTCTGACTCCCAAGTCAGATTTGAACAAAGAGTGTTCGCAGCTGAGGGGCACTTTACACGCTCATTTGGTTACATCTAGTGAAAGAATGTATGGATAAATAGGTCTAAATAAATAATTATTTTGTGTTATCGTAGACTTTACTGTTCATTCATAAAGGATTTTTTAAAAAATTATTTACAAATACCTTTCCAACACTCAAGTGTCCCTTAGGTTGACTTCGGGATTTCCTGATTCCAGGATTCCCATCGTAAACAAAGGTTATCATATACAATGACACAACGGGCGAGGGGTTTCAGTTTACTAACAATCCCATGAGTGTCTTCAAATCGATGGATCGCTTGGGTTGTTGATGTTCATGTACTACTTGCCTTTTAGACAAAATTTAAAGAAATAAATCTATATATTAAAAATTAAGTTTGAAGTAGTAAAAATCAGTGATTTAAGAATGATGTAGATGGCATCTACCCTCGTCACAAACACTTTGGTGGGGTTCCAGCTGAGGAGTGGCGAGATGCCAGCTCTGTCTGCAAAAGAGAAAAAAACAGGATACTACAAAAACCTGAAGGGTCTAGTAACTACAGTTTTAGCAAACATTAAAACAACATGGCTTTTAGATGAATATACCTCACAAAAATATCTACTTGCCTCAGTTCCCATTACCCCATACACCATGTTCACCTTTGAACAAAAATACAAAAAGCATGCTAGTTAGTTTCTTTCTTTCTTTTTCAACCTGAAGAAAATAAACAAGCCTAAGAAACTAGAACCCTGAATATGACACAGATGTTGAAATTAACAGATAGAAAATTTAAAATGACTGATTGATATATTAAAGGCTCTACTAGACAAAGTAAATAACATTGAAGAGATGAATAATGGAAGCAGAGGTTGGAACAGAGAGAAAAAAATACCAGAAATAAAGGCACTGTGGTGTAAAGGAATAAGAGACTTGATACATGTGAGGAAAAAAATGGGTTTGAAGATATGGGACAAGAAAGAAATATTTTTCTCATGCTATTACTGGACACATTCATTGTCAGAAGATTTGTCATGAAAGAGCAGGTTAACGGTGGGGGACTGGGGACGGAGGAGACTTTGGGGAGATGGGCACACCATGCAGCCTACAGATGATGTTTCATTGAGTTGTGCACTTGAAGCCTACACAATGTTGTGACCCAATGTCACCCCACTGAATTCAATTTAAGCATCAAAATTAAAATTCAAAACGTAATTATTTAGTAAGGAAGAAAGTGATAGAGGAGAGTAACCCTATCCACATAAAGACGGGGACAGCATAGGAGAAAGAATAAAAGTTTATTGTGGCACAATGTAAGAATTCCTCAGAGTTCATTGCAGGATCCAAGGCTGAACAGCGTGTGGCCAAGCTGACTGCACCATGCATTCCAGGCACTGCTAGGCTCATGGACTCTGCGGTGAAACACTCAGCTTGAAGGTGCACAATGCCACAGCCCTGCTTTCCCTCCTAATATGAGCGGGAAAGTATACATGATTATTAAACCTTCAAAAGTCTTACACTGACATAATTGAATGGAGGAAAACTGAATGTCTGACTGTCAAATATAATTGTTTTGAAAAACATATTCTGTTCTTTCTCAGATTTATTTTTGCATGCATTCTTACATATCATTTCAGAAATAGATTATTCTTCACAATTACTTTGTGCTGTATTTATAGTCTTCCAAGTGATAAAATGAAATCCTAAGGATGGAGTTTCTAATATAACAAATCGCTTTCCATTATACTCTGCCCTATAAATGTACTTTTATGTGGCAGTTTTAGGTTTGGTAGGTTGTCAGTTAAGTCCAATATTTTAATTGTCAACTAAAGTAAATTTAAATGAAGTTTTAATTCTTTTTATTAGAAGTTAGTTATGAAAGCCAGAAAGGAAAATACAACCTTGTTTTTTGTTAAAATTTCATATCATTTTTAATGTAATTAGACTATACTTATATATAAATAAGTGAGAAGTTACTTTTTGCCACAATATTAGAGATTTTGATCAAGTGGTTGATATGTAGCAAATCTATTGTGGAGTTTATATCCCGCAGTTTGCTTGAATGAAGATCATTCTTTGCCTCATTGTTTTCAGTTAATAGTTTGAATATGTTTTCAATGTCCCTATTACGGCCTGGCATTCTCCCTGTGGAGTTCTGTTCTCATTCTTCACCGAATGAATAATGTATGGTTAATTTCATGTGTAAATTCCAGTACTGCTGATGGGAGCTGGTAACAGAGCGTTCAGTGCCCGCGTCTTCCAGCAATGATTAGTGAAACGTTTCGTTTCTTCTTCAGATTTCAACCCCTGGAGCTGAAATGTGCAACTTCTCTACTTCAAATGCACAGTTACATAAAGTAATGTAGCTTATAACAATGCCTCTATCCTTACTATTTGTGGTTCAAAATTTTTCAAAACCAGTGAATACATGATAAGTTTTTAAAGGTTTTTGTTTACAAGTCAAAAGAAATAAAAACTACAAAACAATGTTTAAACATTGTTCTTTCATATCAATCTTGATGTTCCTTAGTGCCGATCTGACTAATTTTACAAGCATAAAATGTTTGTATTACCTTTCATTTTATTGAGCTATGCCTAGAAGAAAGGTTATTTGAAATATTTTGCACCAAGCCCTTCTTAACACGATTGTGATCCCACCAGGAAGAGTTTTGGAAACTCCCAGTCTTACTGCTGAAGGTTCATTCTTCACTGCAAAGCACAATCGCCCCCATTTGGCTCATATTAAAATGAAAACGTAAAGGCAATGTGAGCATTGTGCCACAGAACCAGCAGGAAACAATAAATGCAAAGAAAGCAGAGGCAACTGAAGAGAGAATCCCCATTCAGCCTGGGAACTTTGTATCATTATGGGATTATTTTATATCTAAGACCTTCCTAGTACTTTGGCTCTTAAATTTACAAAACACTGTGTTAAAGTTGACCTGACAAAATGGAATATATATTAAGGTCACAAAGGTATATTTATACACAGCTGGTCTTCATAACACTAAATGTATTTTTTGAAATTATTGTAGAAAATATTAGGAAAAATGATTTGAAAATAGTTTGGAAGAATTATTTAAAATGCATAACCTCACCATCCAAAAATAAGCAAGATAATATTCATATAATCATGTTTTGTTCCAGTTCTGGGCATATACTTTTGAAAATATTTATATATTTTGCATCTCCATTCTTTTTTTTCTTTGGTAAAATAACAATGGTCACTATTTTGCACGGTTTAACTCCTAACCTCCCCAGGAAAAGATACATGCCTATTGACATATTTTCAAGGAGCCTGCAAGAGAACTGTCAAGGGTCTTGTTTTATTATTGATTTATTTACTTTAGTGAATTTGCCCACGATCTTGCATTCTCTATTTCATTGTTGAAGGCAGAAAATTATTCTTGAGTAATCAAAATTCCCTGAATTACTTTCTAATGTATATTCAGAAAAATTGCCTTCAATTTCATTATACTTTTAACAAATTATATTATGTTTATAGTATAATATAATTTATACCATATTATGATATAATATAACTTGATATTATTATATTATATTATTATTAATATTATTATAATATGATATAAATTTAATAATAAAATATTATGTGGATGTTCATTGCTCTGGTTAGATTTTAAACACTATGAAGATAAGAACTTTTTGTGTTTTCTTCATTATTTTGTCACACCTGTACCTAGTATATGTATGGTTTAATATATGTTGACTAATTAATATTTGTTGACTAATATGTCGACTAATATGTGTTGACTATTAATTAAATGAATAAAGTATATCTATAGATGGTAGTACAATATATATAGTGTGTGTGTGTGTGTGTGTCTTTGGCATTCCATAGTTGTGCTTTATCGTAGTATAAGTTATCCCCAGGATTCTCACTATTTTTTACTGATTTGTGTGAAACTTGTAAATTGTTGCTTTTCCAATGAAACTCAGGATTTTAAATATTTAGTTATAAATATGTTCAAATATAGCTATTATAGCAATAGAACAGAATACAGAATTTAAAAAATTAGCTACTTGTTATATATTCTTATTTATATTAGGTTATCTATGATAGCTTATAGTTCAATATTTAGAAAGTATTTCACTTTAAAAACATAGGTTTTTAGTAGTAAAAAGTATTTTTTCTGAAATTCACTTACTGAATTTATTTATGCTGTTACACCATAATAAAAGCAATCAAACTTTTCTGTCTTTCTTTGAAGTGTCTTTGTCTAGTTTTAGAATTAGGACAATGCTGGCCACATAAAATGAGCTTGGGAGTCTTCTCTCCTCTAGAGTTTTTTGGAATAATTTGAGAAGGATAGGTGTTAGTTTTCCCCCCCACCAGAATGTTTGGTAAAATTCACTTGTGAAAGCCATCCCATCTGGGTCTTTTGTTTGGGAGGATTTTTTTTTAACTACTTCAATTTAATTAGTTGTAATCTATTCAGATTCTCTGATTCTTCCTGATTTAGGTTTGGAAGATTGTGTTTCTAGATATTTATCCATTTCATCTAGATTGTCCAATTTGTTGGCATATGGTTGTTTATAATATTTTCTTAAAACCCTTTGTACTTATTTAGTGTCCGTTGTTACTTCCCCTCTTTCACTTGTGATTTTACTTGAGTCCTCCACCTTCTCTTCTTGATGAGTCTGGTTGAAAGTTTCTTGTTAAAGAACCATCTTTTGGTTTCAGTGATCTTTTCTATTGATTTTTATACTGTATTTTGTTTATTTCTGCACTGATCTTTATATTTTATTCCTACTACTCAATTTGGGCTTTATTGGTTGTTCTTTTTGAAGTGTAAGTGTAAAGATAGATTGTTCATTTGAGCATTTTCTTGTTTCTTGAGATAGGCCTGTAATGCTATGACTTTCCCTCTTAGGACTGATTTCCTTATGTCCCATAGATTTGGGGTTTGTGTGTTTTCATTTTCATTTGCATCAAGGTAACTTTTAATTCCTTCCTTGATCTCATTGTTTACCCATTCATTCTTTAGTAACATGTTATTTAGCCTCTATGTCTTTGTGTGATTTTCCCATTTTTCTCTTGGAATTGATTTCTAGATTTATATCATTATGGTCAGAGAATATTTCCATCTTCTTTCATTTATTGAGATGCTGGACACTTATTTGTATCCAACATGTGGTCTACGCTAGAAACTATTTCACGTGCACTTGAAGAGAACATATATTGTACTTCTGTGGAGTGAATTGCTCTGAAGATATCAGTTAAATCCATTTGATCTTATGTTTCCTTTAACGCTGCTCTCTCCTTGTTGATTTTCTGTCTGTAGGACCTACCCATTGTTGTCATTGGGGTATTAAAAGTCCCCTACTATGACTGGATTACTGTCAATTATGTCCATTAAGATTTGCTTTATATATTTAGGTGCTCCTATGTTGGGTGCATAAATGTGTCTGTTACTCTTACTATTAAAGTAGTAACTGAATGAGTTATCATGTTCAAGGACTTAATGTGGGGAAAAACATTTAATCATAGTGTTGATGGCTCAGAAAAGCAGATAATTGATTCTGTATGGTTTTTGTGAAGTGGTATTTTTACTAATTTGTTTTACATTTTTTAATGTTTAATATATATTATCCCTATGAAGAAGCCTATACCTAAATTTTCCTTTCTGAGTTATACAATCATTCTCAAGAAAATAGATAAAATAAAATATATGATAAAGTTCTTCCTAATATTTTTGAATGAAGAGAATCAAATAATATGTATTCTTAAGCACATTTTACTTTGATTCTCTTAATACGTATATCTATGTGTGTAAATATGAGGTCTGTCCAGAAAAAAATCCAGCCACTGTTACTATAAAGAGAATGGTTTGTGTGACATCGTGTAACCTGGAAGCCAAGGAGAGTGGACTGGAATGTGTGTGTGTGAACAATGACGACTTTCCTGTACTAGTCAGTGGGGCCCGTAGATGCTATTGAGTGAACATGTGTACTGTGTGACCACCACATTCAAAATAACTGAGCTAGTAGAGCAACGAATCTGCCTCAAATTTTGTGTTACACTTGACATCCCACTGCAGAAACTACTCAGATGGTTCAGAAGGCCACAGTTATGGGCAACTGGTGATTGGCAGCTTCATCATGACAATGCATTTACCATGCATCTGTCTCATGTAGTTTTTTTGAGAAACATCAAATAACACAGGTGACTCAGATCCCCTACAGCCCAGATTTGGTGCCTTGTGACTTCTGTCCATTCCCCAAACTAGATTCACCTTTGAAAGGAAGAGATTTCAGACTGTCAATGAGATTCAGGAAAATATGAGGGGGCAGGTGATGGTGACTGGGAGAACTGCATGTGGTCTCAAGGTACCTACTTTAAGGGAACTGAGGTGTTATTGTCCTATGTACAGTGTTTCTTGTATCTCGTATCTTTTTCAATAAATGTTTCTATTTTTCACATGGTTTGATACCTTCTGAACAGACCTCATATGTGTATTTGCAGATATATGTGTGTATATATAAACATAAACTGCATCTATATACGGTTTATAGAAATAAATATATATATAAATGGTATGCTGAAAAGAAAATTCAAAGTAGCTGCACTTTTCCTCCTCTCTTGCCTGCGTTTTCTCTTTCTCTTTCTCTTTGTCTTCCTTACTCTCCAAAATCCTTTTTAAACTTACTTAGTAGTATATTCTTCTTCTGCTTCTAAATGTAAAGTTATGGATGTTCATAAATATTCAGCTCAGTCTTGACTCATAGAAGGTCCCGTAGTTACCCTGAATCTTTTTCAGATTCTCCTAAAGTCAGAAATCAGAACATCCTGACAAAGTTATTGATTTTAATAACTCTAACTTGGGAATTTTCCTGGTTTCTTTAGAGGTTTGCTGCCTGACTTCTTTCAAAAGGTCTCTCATGACAAAAGTAATGGTTATTTTTGCCCATGGATTATTCCCAATTCATCATCTATTAGCTTTTGATTCTCTGTCAGTCCTCTTGGCCATTAACATAATTTTCATTGAAAAATGTATGTATTTCTGGGGGTGTTCTCTCTCTGAGGACCTTTGTACCCATACTCTGGGGCCGGGGGGAAGCATTCATGCCTTCTGCTATCCAGTCTCCAAGAGTGTAAGATGATTCCAATGCAGACTTTATCTTGCTTCAGAGGACTCTTTCTCTGTTTTTTATTGAGTTGATTAGAGTGACACAGGTTAGCACAGTTATATAGGTTCCCAGTGCACAATTCCACAATACATCATCTGTGCACCATATTGTGTGTTCACCGCTGGGTATCTTTATCTTTCTTGGGTTATGAGTCAAGCACCACCATGTTTTCCCATCAATAGGAAACTCATTTGACAGGTATCACCGGGCCCCAAAGATGTGTCCATCACTCAGCTGGAGATAGACTGATCAAATGTTTCTCTTTTCCTAGATACGTAGGGGAGAAGAAATTGAGGCTCACAGCACAAGAATAAATTTCTCCAAATCATTTTATGTTCAATATTTCTTTTAACCATTTTATATTCTTAAAGTAGATGATAGCATTAAAGATTTATGGAGCCCATTATTAGTGAGATTCTTTGAACATCTACATTTTTAGCTAAACAATTTAGTTTGAAATTTTATATATATTTTTACATGGTAACTAAGCATGAATAAATTTTATTATTATTTGCCCTGGCTGCTGTGGCTTAGCAGATTGAGCACTGGAAGGTGAACCAAAGGGTTGCTGGTTCAATTCCCAGCAACGGCACGTGCCTGGGTTGTGGGCCAAGGCCCTGGCTGGGAGTGTGTGAGAGGCAACCACACATCAATGTTTTTCTAACTTTCTTTCTCCTCCCCTTCCCCTTTCTATAAAAGTAAATAAATAAAATCTTTCAAAAATTGTACTATTATTTTAATTATAACAGGTATATAGAATGTTATTTTCATTGTAATTTCTTTTCTGAGTTGTCTAGTCTTCCTCAAAATAGGAGATCAGAACATTTTGTTACCTAAAATTACTTGTTGAACATTTGTGAATATTTCTTCAATAGTCAATTTTAATATTTTAGTATGTCTAGTGAAATAATATAGATATATCACCATGAAATAACAAACAACAATGTGTTGGTGAGGATACAGAGAAAAGGGAACCTCACATACTATTGGTGAGAATGCAGACTGATGCAGCCACTGTGGAAAACACTGAAGAGTTTTCTTAAAAAAATAAAAATGAAAATGCCATAGGACCCAGCAATTTCACTTCTTGGAATATAACTGAAGATAACTGAAACACGATGTGAAAGAAAATATGTGCCTCTAAGTTCATTGCAACTTATTTACAATAGCCAGGATTTGGAAGCAGCCCAAGTACCCACCAATAGAGGAGTGTATAAAACAGCTACAGTACATTTACACAATGGAATACTACTCAAGCATAAAGAAAAAAATCTTACTCTTTGTAATTGTATGAATGGACCTAGAGAACATGGTAAGCGAAAGAAGCCAGTCAGAGAAAGACCAGCATCACATGATTTCACTCATATGTGGAATCGAATGAACAAAAGGAGTTGATAAGGAAATAGAGACGCCTCACAGAGTCTGTGAGTCTGTCTCTAAAGAGCAGACTGACAGTTGTCAGGGTCAATGCAGGGAAGCTGGGTAGGAGTACAAAAGGAGTTAGGACAAAAAGAAAAAAAGAAAAAAAAACCTCATGGACATGGACAGCAGTGTGGGAATTGCCAGGAGGAGGAGATAGATAGAAGGAATAAGTGGTGATGGAAAGAGACTTGACTTGGGGTGGTGAACACACAATACAGAGAACAGATAATGTCCTGTGATTTGTGTGCTCGAAAGCTGTAATTTTGTTAACCAGTGTCACTCCAATGAACTCAATAAAAAGAAAAAAGTAATGAAACAAAATACAAATTACTGTAGTTTTACATTTTAAATCTTGTACATACATGCTAAATTTTATTTTGGTCCTCCATTCCTTTTATTTATTGTCATTGAGACTGTTTGATATTTCATTTCTAATCTCATCATTTTCATCTCACACATAAGTACATAAAATAAATTCTTTCTATTTTAAACTCTCATTGATGGAGGTAATACTTATTATGTGGTTTTCAAAGAACAGATCATCAGATCAAAAGAAGAACGTCATCCATTTCAATTCTAAGAATCATCCTGAAAGCCCTGAAATGTGGGGAAGCCATCTTATTCTCACTGGGACTGATTTTCTTGGAACAAGTCCCCTAACAAATACCACAGAATCTGAGGCACAGAAACCTAACATTGTGACTTACCAGACATGCTTCCATGCTTACGCTGGAGATGCCAATGTTTATATTTTAGTCATGCTACATTTCTTGAAGATTAGACTTACATCTGCTTTTTTCTTTTCATTTTTGAGTCCCACAGGAATCATAAACAAGTAATGTTCAGAATAACAGAGTCATTGTCATGTTCTTCAAGGTCAGCTGCCCTTTTATTTCCTCTTTCACTAACTGAATCCCCATTCCTTAGACACCCAAGAAAGAAACCAGCGTGATCCTTGCAGAAATTTCATGTCTTATGTACGAACTTCAATAAGTTAACCTGATTCTATTTTCATACACAGGGTGGGAACGAGTAGGTTAGTTGTAAGTATGTGAAGCACAGAGTTTATTCTTGGATTATTATTTATTAGTTGTATTATTTTCCACACGAGCAACTGAAAGCCTACTTTCTCTCCACCCTGCATTTCTTGATAACTCCAGTTACCATGGTATTGTTGTATCCCCTCATTCTTTTTCAGAGGGGGTCTTCACAGTTTATTATTATTATTATTTTTAAATATTTTATTTACTTTTAGAGAGGGGATAGGAAGGAGAGAGTGGGAGAGAAACATCTATGTGTGGTTGCCTCTTACGTGTCCCCTACTGGGGACCTGGCCTGCAACCTAGGCATGTGCCCTGACTGGGAATCGAACCAGCAACACTTGGCTTCACAGGCTGGTGCTCAATCCACTGAGCTACACCAGCCAGGGCCCACAGTTTATTATTTAAAAAATGTTGATTTGTTGAATTATGTAGAAATAAGTATGCAAAAAGTTTGCTCAACAAAACATATAATAAAATGTAAATCCAAACATATCAGTCCCCCTTTTAAAACCATTAAAAATAACTGAAAGAGATTCTCTGTATCTAGTAATATTTCCCTAAAGCCCACTATTTACATTGCAATGAAATTAATACTTGTATTCTGACATCTCATATTATAAAGCCCTGTGTACAATAAAACATTTAGTTTTAAGTGCAATTTTTCTTGGCTAATGAAATATGAGTGACATTTTTCCTTGTAATACAACTGCTTAATCATAGCAATATAAGTTGCAAAAGCTGTTTAATAAATGTATTAAATAAAATAAATTGAACTGAACTACTTGACATAAAAAGTAATAATCATCGATGACCTTTAACATTTTATTTATTAAGGCTATCGTTACTTTTAAGCAGATTGCAAATTATGTTTTATGTCACTGTCAGTGATTAAAACCACAGTTTTTTTCCCCTCTTGGCTTTCTATTCACATAGTTTAATAACATGTACACATAGATATTTTTGCGTAGATTAAATTGAAATACTTTTCCTGCATATGTTTACCACTAAGGCTCAGGAACCACTTCTTTTATATGATCATTTTCAAATCTGTTTGGGCCAGATGGAAAACTCCAGAATGACTCAGCCACCTCCACAGAGATCATCTTCATTCGTCCGTCTAACAGGCACATCAGAGCCTGTGCCAAGCTGATCTCATCTTCTCACAGAAATATTCTCCTGTTGAGTTTTTCTCACGAAACACCGCAATACCCTCTCTGTTGCCCAAACCAGAAGTCAAAGCGTAATCTTAACTAGATTACTAAAACAACTGTATAACTAAATCTCCTTTCCCTAAAACCCGTAATTTACACTGTAATTAAATTGACCTTTGTATTCTGAAAATCTGATAATTTATTTGCTTATAGTAAAACAGTCACCAGTAATCAGACACATACCTAATTGTCCAGTTGCTGGACAGTGTGTTGTTTTATGGAATCAGACTAATCTATAATCAAATTCTAGTCCTTGCACTTGTGTGATTTTGGAATGAAACTACTTACCATGTATTATCAGAGTTTGCTCATATTTAACATAAAATAATAATACAAAATAATTAAAATGTAAGTTGCTTAACCCAGTGGATCATACAAATAAGTGCTAGGTAAAAGTTCGAGGTCTGTTTAGTAGTGACATCTGTTCTCATATTATTTGTCTGTGGATCAGATTAGTATCATTTCTCTGTTATCATCAGATACATCAGCTGACTATCTGCCTTGAATGAGCTTGGGAAAAGAATAACTTTTTAGTACACGATGTCATTTTTTACAAGCATACTGCAAGGCATAGCTCAAAAAGCTTATTGATAAATGAAATAAGATAATGCATGTAAAATTCCTATACAGGCAGTGAGGTAAACTGATGATGTGTCATGAAATTTTTAAAGACAGAATTTGGTTTGAATTGTTACCTAGGGTGTATCTGGGCTAATCCTTTGAATCATGACACACTCCTCAGTAAAAAGGGAATAAAAATATTTTCAAATTCATCAGATGATATGTGTAATATGTCAATTACCAGGGTAAATGCTATTGTAATATGTTCAACCTGCATGTTGAAAGAAACAAAACATATAGAAACAATAAATACACCAGAAAAATATTTGTATTGGTATTCATCAATGCAAAAATAAAAATAAAAACAAAATTGTCTCCTATATCCAGTAAAGCAAACCAAAGCTATGCAAAGAAATCCAAAGCTATTTTCTTAGGTAATCATGTGTGTTGTGAGATGAAATTTATATACTTAAGACATGAAGGAGGATAATGATCTGTTTAAAATATAGAGGAAATTAAAATAATATTTACAAAAAATAACCTAGCTTTTTAAAATTATATAATGGACAAGTGCATGTCAACATTATTTTAACCATTACATTTTATTCTGGCTTTTATGAACTTCATTTTACTGGGATAAAAGTCTTCATTACTATAATAACTAATTGAGCATGAGATTTTCCCCTTGGTTCTACATATTAAGCACACAGTAATGAAAGCATTTTCACCATCACTATAAATTATCTTTTCAAAGTTCAATGTCTTGGAAAGTACTTCTCACCAAAATAAAGGAAAGTAAAATAAATTTGGCCATAACCTATTTCTTTCAGGCTTTTTTTCTTTCAAGAACAAAAGCTATGGGAGAGCGTTAGTACTTTCTTCAAAACTGAAATTGCTTGCTAAATTGCTTTCTAGGCACTAAGTCAAAATTCTTTTAGATATGAATTATGTGAAAAACATAAGCACTTTCTTGAAAATCGTGTCAGTATTCCAAGCATTTTTCTACAGGAAAGCTTGTGATTAATACAGGAAAGTTAATTCTCCTTGACAATTTAATTGTCTTGAATTTCCAATGAAA